>CAIGQZ010032266.1:3471072-3476072 GCA_903798205.1 Danio tinwini | reverse complement strand
CTGGTTTTGTTGGTTTACAAGGACAAAAATTTGTATGACAAAATGAGTACTCTATTATGGTGGTTTACGAGGACATGCCTTGTGTCTTCATTAATCAAAATTCTTTAAATATATACTAAATACATGCATTCAAATTTTGTGATGTTTGGTTCGGGGGTAGTGGTGAGGTAGGCCATATAATAAGCTGTGTTTACTAGACAGAATATGTTATGCCTATATGTTTATATATATATGCCTTTGCCTATATATTTATTTGCCTATGTCCTTATTAATCACCAATACCAATGTGTGTGTGTGTGTGTGTGTGTGTGTGTGTGTGTGTGTGTGTTTTTGATTAGATAATCACAGCTTTTCTGATAAAAAACACTTGAAAAAAATATTTTAAATGAAATTAAAACTAATAAAAAAAATGTGTACTTCATGTTAGATCAAGATTTAGCTTCACATAGAGATCTTGTACTGTGTAGATGAACACTATTCATTCCTAAGCTCTTCTCTGGATAGATCAAATTAGCTTAGTCAACACGTGTCTCTGTCTTCCTTCAGTTTGTTACAGGAACTTCCAGCATTCCCTATGAGGGCTTTGCCTCTCTGCGGGGCAGTAATGGTCCCCGCCGATTCTGTGTGGAGAAATGGGGCAAAGTGACCTCCCTCCCACGGTATGTCAAACATTAAAAGTTTACAATGAGCTTTACATGTTATCCAGCACTGATAATCAGTCAGCTAATGTCATGTTTCTTTATATATGCATGTAGGGCTCACACCTGCTTTAATCGGCTGGATCTCCCTCCCTACCCCTCGTTCTCCATGCTCTATGAGAAGATGCTCACGGCTGTGGAGGAAACCAGCACCTTTGGTCTGGAATAAGCTCAGATCACAGCAAAAGTGCTATTCATTTTTTTCCTTAGTTCTCAAACCCTGACTCGCTGTGCAGGCTTAATTATCATTCCTCACTCTTTATTACAGCCTTTGTCACCAGACACTTACATAATCATTTTATCAGAGTCTATGGAACTGAAATATATGCCATCTAGTGACTCACTGAGTGAGTGCCAACTCTTGTTCTATACCGTATGGACTCGACAGCCTGCTGTGAAAACTGCATTCTATTCTTCACACAAACAGACTTTCACATTCACAGAAATCAGAGCCGGAGTCTTGATCACTTGGGTTTGGTCTTTGCATTGGACTGAGTGTGCCTTGTGTGTCCTGGAAAGTGAAGCCAAAACATTACATTCGCCCTCTGGTGACTGGATGTAGTACAGATCATAAACCTCACCCTCTCAATATAATATCATGAGATTTTAACCAAATGAAATAACAGACAAAAATCAACTGCACTTTGCAATTTTAGGAAGTTCTTATTACATTGATGTAGGACTGTGGCGATCTTTGACCGAACTTGCCTTCCCCTGGTCTATGTGTGCCTCACAGATCCTGAAAAAAGTGCAGTCAAAAGATTTTTGAGAGCCAGACTGCTGTTCAAGTCGTTAAAACTTAAAAAATCGAATTCCCTCACTCACTCACCCTTATTCCCTTGTTCTCAGGGGTCGCCACAGCAGAATGAAAAAACTGTTACTCTGGCTGTAATTTACCAGTGGATGCCCTTCTGGCGCAAGTACAACCCTCAATGTTGGGAAACACCCACACGCCCATTTACACACTATGGACAATTTAGTGTATCCAATTCATGTATACTGCATGTCTTTTGATTTTGGGGGATACAGGAGCAAACCTAAGCAGACACCATTCAACTACGTTTCAAATAAACTTTCCCAAAGATGGTTTCCACCATTTAAAGTAGTTTATATCACATTGATATATGTTTAAGTCTCCATTTGTAGTTATTTGATGCTATAAAATAGGGTTTTTTCATTGGAACAGCAAGAGTTTGAGTGGAAATTTGAATTGTGCAGCTTCAGCTCATGAGCACTACTGCACAATCTCCAAATGACATAATTCGGTAGCACGTTTTGGCTTCACTTTTCTACACTGGAGGAAAGCGGAGATGCATGGTCTTTTTTTAAGTCTATAGTCTAGCTATAGAGATATGGTCTCTATAGCCCTGTTTATACCTGGTGTTAAGATGCAGTTTTGTTGATCTGATCAAAAGTGAACGATAAATATAGGTGTAAAGATATTGCTTGTCCTTCTTCAATCAATTCTACAGACAGATGTATAGGTATATGTGCGCCTGTTCACAGACCCCTAAAACAATCAGGATAGTGCTTGAAATAGGAAAATGAGATGGATTATCATCTCCTGTCTGTTTGTGATAAGATCAATTAAACTTTATCTTAAAGCCAGATGCAAACATGGTTTGAAGGAATAAACATCTTAACAAATAGTAACTCTCTGTCATGAAGATATAATGTCATTGTCAGTCAAGAAAGCTTTGTGGTTTTCTTGGTTTAGCTGGGTGTGATTCTGTGTCTGAATAATGTTGATCTTGCCTGCAGCTCTGAAAGCATTAGTTTACTAATTTTCCAATCTTAAAAGAGAATGAACACATAAAAGAGCATGCACACTCTCTTAGAGAGATTCTTGCACCAAACGTAGTGGTTGTAGAATAGCAACCTGAACGTCCTAGGTTCAAATGAACTAGATGGTTCCTCTATCACCTCTTGTGCCCTTGAGCAAGACATTTATCACCAGACTGTTCCAGAGGACTGTAAATGTAGTAATTCACTTTGGTTGGACGACACTGATTAACTAACATACACCAGTACTTTGTAACATACACACATTTTTAATTCACCTCTCAAACCTTTATGCAACCCACAAATGTTACTTAAAGGATCGTTCGCCCCCAAAAATGAACATTTGCTGTTAATGTACTTATGCTTGGGTCATTCAACTTGCAAGTGACTTTTTTTCAGCAGAACTTTAAAAATGTTTTAGCTGAAACAAAGGCCCTTTGGGAGTCATAACATCCAAGTCAATGGCTGTTGGCACTTTGAGAGTCCAAAAAAATGAAATAAATAAAAAGCATACTGCAGAAATTATGTTTGTGGCTCTTTAAAATACATCAAGTCTTACGTAAAAAAAAAAAAAACAATGTGTGCAAGAAACTGAACTAAACACAGCTTGTTGTGAAATGATATATGAAATGTCAAATGTTAGCTATCCAAGACACTTGGACATAATATTACTTTTGCATGTAGGCTGCAGCATTCAGGATAAGCACAAGTTAGTACCATTTTGATGAAGAACGCAACACCAATCCAAACAGCTCATGTGTGAGTTTGTGTCTGCAATCAATATGTGAATCGTGAACACACTCAAGACTGTTTGCCAAGGCTGTGGATTAAAGATTATACTGCTGTAAATAATGTTCAGTTTCTTGCACAGGCTGCTTGTTTTGCTTCGTAAGACTTCAAAGTGTCGTCACTAGACACAGGCATTCATTTTTAAGCTGCAGTCTATGAAACACCATGTATCATTTTCAGCAAAGGAAACATTTAAGTCACCTACATTTTGAATGGCCTGAGGGTGAGCAAATTTATAGCAAAAGTTTTATTTTTAGATGAACAATCTCTTCATAAAACTATGAATGTATAAACACTGATCACCATGTGCAATGTGTGCAACAGATGTTTGTTTTTCAGGAAAGTAGATTTGTTGTTAGGGTTAATCCTAAGGAGACCTTTTATTCTAAACTGTGGCGTTAGACACAAACAGTGGCCTTGATATCATCTTTATTAAAACGTGGCGTTGGGTATATTATCATGGTTATGTGTGCAGTCAGATGGAGAAACTTAAAATCAGGGCTGAAGTGGTTGAAGCCAGTAAAACTGATTGAAAAATCAGTAAGTGAAAGGGATAAGATATGACAAGAGCTGTAACACCCTTGCACAAGTGGTATGAAGTGTTTTGGAAATGATGTAATAATGGAACAGTCACCATGTGTCAGAGCTAAACTCTCAAATAACGGATGTAAAGTTTCTCATTTTTGGGTGACAAGTCGCACCCCTTGTTTACAGACATGTATTTTCCTTCCACAAGACATAAAACACGCAATACACAAAATCACACCTTCACACCACACAAATGCTGATCTGGCCAAAGCACGGAAATCCTAGGATTTTGGATTTGTCTTAAAACAGCTCCTTTCTCTATGTAACTGATCTATGGATAAAATACTGCATGCAGGGTCAAAGAAGCAGTATCTGAGTTTGACCCTTAGATGGCGTTGTGTCATAGCTTGATATTGCATGCTGGAATTAGTGAACAACACGAGTCCAGGTTAGCTTAATTTGCATGAGGAGTTGCTGTTAATCAGGGGTGGGGTATGGGATTAGTAACAAAAATAAAAGAATGAATAAATAACAAAGTGTCACTTCCATACTTTTCATAATTCATCTGCTCTGTTATTGAAATGTATTGATCACAGGTCATGTAAAATGATGCTGAAGAAAGAGTCGTCCCTTGAAAACAGTTGGTGAAAATGTGTACCTGCATGTGTTCCATGATGTGTCCATCTGTGTAAATAGCTGTAATATATGTATGTCAGTCTTGTCCGGTGTTTAAATTATATTTTGCACTGAATGTACCAAGAATTCGAGCGCTATTCTGGTCTCTTTATTGTGTTGGTCTTTGTGCTTTAAAGCTAGCGTCATTCAGGAAACACAGGTCATTTTCCCGTCCTAAGACTTGGGGAAAAGTGTTGCTGGAATCATTTTATCTTTCTGTCAGGCTATTCAAACTGCACCTGTCATCGTCCAAAGTCCTGTTTCTACTTCAGTTGTCTTTAGGGAAGAATAACCAAACCTTAAAGCTGCAGATCTGAAAAGATCCAGCTCCTTTCAATTTCACGCAAAACTGATTAGCAAAACACAAATGAGAACAAATTATCTGTTAAATAACCAAATGAATGACTGATGTTATGAGGAATTCTCTATATTAAAATAACAATTATGTCACATTGTTTTTCTATCTATCTATCTATCTATCTATCTATCTATCTATCTATCTATCTATCTATCTATCTATCTATCTAT
>CAIGQZ010032266.1:3439934-3471062 GCA_903798205.1 Danio tinwini | reverse complement strand
TATCTATCTATCTATCTATCTATCTATCTATCTATCTATCTATCTATGGTGGAACAACGGGCGATTTCTAAACGATCACGACGATGACGAGGGTGGTGACGTAATGCCTCGCTGCTCGCACTGGCATCAGAGCAGAATTTGAAACTGAAGAACCGGCGGACAAGAGGCAAACCGAATCCAGGAATCTAAAACCGACTTAACCTCAGCATGAATTAGCCGCCGAACGTGTTTACTCGTCGCTCAACTTCATCCAGAGTTCATTGGACAGTTTGTCAGCTGAACTAACGTTACAGCTGTTGTTCCCTTGAGAAGAGGAAGAGGGTGTCCGCTCTAAACTTTATGTCGTGATTTTCTCCTGCGTGTAAGGAAGAGCTATCTCTCTGTCTGTCTGTCGGTCGGAGTGTATTTTGAACAAAATGAGGCGAATCAGCCCATACTTTCATTTTAGTAAAGAACATAGTTTAATCAAGAACTTTTAGCGGTATCGTCGAGGGCTAGCGTTAAGTGAGCTAATCTGCGCTAGCTAGAGGCTCTTAGCATCAGTTAACTTACGGTGTCCAAACCCCAACTAAACTCACGGCAGGAAAGCGAATAGATTTGTTGTCAACATTTCCTAAACAACCGCGAACTAAACACTTTTTTTCTAAAGCTATTATTTTTGTTCTTTAACGGCGTGAGCACCGCCAGGAGGCCGGTGGCAGTGGGTGTTTTTTTTACTTCTTCCTGGTGGTGACTGAACATGAGCAGTGCTGGTTAAGTGATAACAACAGTCTGCACACTTGACTGGACACTGGTGGCGATGGCCCGGAGGAGGCTGGACAGTCGCAGTGGATCCTCGGCTCTGCTGTCAGAGATTCACTCTCACATCCACACGGATCCTCTGGATGCCCTGTTTGACATGAGCAACGAACTGGGCAGGTGTGTAAAATACTCCCATGGCTGATGTCTGTATTCGCTTGATGTTATAATGTTATCGTGTATGGTGATATTGCAGAATTTATCAGTAATACGTATGGTGTACTAAATACAGTTCTCTTCATATATCTTGAAGTTCTCTGATACTTAAGTATTATCAGATATATCGTCAAAGTTCATGTCTCCTTTTGAAATGTCTTTGGGGAATTATATTTTTTGTGGTTTATATTTTTTTTAGCTGCATCAGTTCCTATGATTGCAAAGATATAGTATTACTCCACTCCATTTCCTTCAGAAATCATGTTTTGTTTTAATGATTAAAAGCATCTTGCTCACAGGTATTATTGGTTTTCCATCCTTCACTGTGATCTTTAAATATGAAGCCTTTTAAATATGATATCAAATCAAACTTGTTTTAAATATGCCGTAACAAGATTTTTCAATACATAAAAGCTTTTTACACTGAATAACATTTCCTTTCTGGGTGTCTGTTGTAAATCATGTTAAAATTATGATTGTGATTATTTTTTGCTCCAAGATAAAAAATAAAATAAAATAAATAAAATCAACAACACAGGGTTTTTGCTGGGTCTTTAAGTCTTAAAATGTCTTAAATCCCAAAATCAAAATTTTAGGCCTTAAAAAGTATTAAATTTACTGAAATAGTTTGTTGTAGTCTTAAATCTTTTTTAAACTTGTCTTAATTTTCCTTTGTTCATGTATTGCTACCCAATCTGGCCAAAACCCATACAATCACCAACAATCTGTCTCGATAAAATTAAACTTTTATTCAAAAAGGTCTGTTTAACTCTATTATAATGGTTTAATTCCTTTCCTTTAAATAACATTTGTTTAAAAGTGCTCCATGTATTTACTGCTGTGGACATCGACCTGGACAGATTATTGTGCATAGATTTAGTTTATTATTGTTTAAAAACTATTGTAAAAAACTTTTCTTTTTTTTTTAAGAAAGTTTGTGTTGAAAAAAAAGTATATGGATACAAATAGAGCTTGCTTGTTTTTACACAATGTTTAAAATATTTAAAAAATATTTTTTTATTATTAATTTATTGTATTATTAAATTAAATTATAATGTATGTTTTTTAAAGGGCAAATAAAAATCTTTTTTATCTGGGCCATTTGAAAAATTCCTTAGCTTTTAGCCCTTTATAAGTCCAACATTTCATTTATAATGGTCATAAAAATGTCTAAAAAAGTCTTAAATTTGACTTAAAACCTGCAGAAACCCTGTAAACAGAAAAATATTTTAAGCTTTCATCCTTGTAAATAGCTGGCCTGGGTGATAATTAGGCTTAGCATTGAAGAAAGTATTGTGGTCTCAAATCATATGCAAACATCATGATCCAAATAGATGTGTCCCTGGTTAATTTTGAGTGAAAGTGTGAGCATGACTGAAGTTGTCTGCTGTGTAAAGTCTGTCCAGCTTAGCTATTCAGGATTGGAAAGGCCTTGCTCACTGAACTGTGACTAATACGTGTGTGTCATTGCTCTACAGCAAGGCTTTGGTGCTTGCAGGAAGGAAGCCCATGTGGGAACCCAGACCCAGTTTTGTGCTTGGCTGTTGATTGTACTGTGTATACTGAGAAAAAGGAAGCGACATTGGTCTCTTCCTCTTTCTATCTCGCACCATTTACATACAGCCATATTCGGGTTGTTTTTGTGTTACTAGCCTGTGTTACTTGTGTTACTAACTGTTTTTTTTTTTAACAGGAAATCATTTCACAAGTTTGTTTACAGTTTTATCTTGTTGGTGTGAAGATGTATTAATTGTTTCTGTGGAGGGAGGTGCAGTTCTGTGCAACCAAATGTTAATATATGAGTTGAATTTTGCTGTTCTGGAAAATTAACTTGCATATTTTCTCTAATAGAGCACTTTTGTTTTGTTTTATTCTGACCTGAAGAAAAAAATAATAAAGTGTGATATTGAAATGATTATAAAGATAAAACAATTGAATTACAAAATCTTCAAAAGTCTAGGAAATGTCAGTTATGAATGTTCATTCTTTTATTTCCATATTAATATGGATTTACATGTTTAAATATTGTATAACTCATATAAATATTTATATTTATGGGAATTGATTTCTAATAGCATTGAAAACATTTATATTTTACAAACACTTCAAAAATGTCTTGTGGTTTCTAGGACAAATATTAAGCAGCCCAACTTTAGAGTCATTTACACTGATAACTGGTGCAATGTGCTGCTGGATATGCCAGCTTTGCCATCGCAGAAATTAATTGCAAATTAAAAATCATGAGATAAAGATCACGAGTTTCAAAGTTTACCACAGTTTGGAAAAGTCAACGTTTTAAAACCACAAAAGTTTTCTGTTATACCGTTCCTAAGGTATAGGTTCTGTTAGTTTTTTTTTTTTTGTTTTGTTTTGACATGTTTTCCACAACTATTTTGTTTAGTTTTTTTAGGGCAGCAGTATCTTCAGCAGACTTTGAACCTCTACATTAAAAGCTAGTGGTCCAAAATATTTTTAATGTTTCTTAAAATAAAATATATTGTATTCAACGGGGGAAAGAAAATGTTTTTTTTTTTAAAAATAATATATTTTAGAGCAGTAATCACAATAACGTGATACTGTGAAACAATGATATTTTTATCCAAAGTTATTATACCGTCAGAATCTTATACCAGCCCATGCCTAAATTAAAATACACTGAACAATTTATTCCTATTTAAAGATTGGCTCTCTGCTTTGACTTGGTTTCAAGATTTAAAGGATGCAGAATAAAGTACAGTATGACTGCTTTAGGGCTGGGCAATATATCATTCCAGCTTCATGCCAGGATATGCAGTGTTGAGTTGGAATTATAGTTGACCAGGAGCCACAGTTCAGAACGTGTGTGATTTGTGGTGTAACTGAAGAGTTTAAGCATAGTAAAAGTTTTATCATCTGCATGAGTTTTTAAGGAATGTGGCCGTGTACGCATTTCAAAAGAGTTTAAAGCATTCAGGCACAAGAAATTTGACCATTATTGACTTTAATAAGGAAAGATTTGATTGAACTATTTATACTGTGCAGTCTTGTTTTACATTTGGTTAATCAACATCTGTACTGGAATACTGTTTGACTCCTCAGAAAACAAAAGGCTTTTTCTGTAAACTCTTCGCTCTATTATATTTATCTATACTTGCTATTTGTTTATTTTTAAGCATGTTTTACTCCCTTGCAAAATCAGTCTAAATGAATGAATTCTTTTCAAATTCAGGCCATCTGGAGAAATTTGATTCTTATATAGCAGAAAATACAAAAATATTGGAATGATGTCAGAATGATATTTTTCCAGTATTGTGCAATCCTACTCTGCATTTAGTATGATGATGCAGTTTGTATTTGAACATAATTGTTGATAAAGAAAGAACAGAGCAGCAGAAAAGCAACAGTTTGGTCCTATAAATTATGGGATTGATTCTGAGTGCATGCTTGTAGTCTAATGTCTCACCTGTTCATTCTGTGACCATAATTGCAGTTTCTCTAGCAAAGACTGGCCCACATCAGTCATCTAACCTGATATTAAACTGTGAGAACATCCAATGGAGGGTTTGACTCAGTTAATAACTATGTGTGTCAGTAAGTGCTGTGGTGAGAGAGAGAGAACTGCCACTGAACGTGTGCACATGATGCCATCTTTCAGTCATCACAGTATAAAAAAAAAAGTTTAGGTACTTTACTTAGTTTATTGCTCAAAATGTCCCACGATTCTTGATTTCTGTTTTGATTTTACTCCTTTTCAACCTCCGTATCTCTGTTCTTCTCCCTCAGGGGAAAGTTTGCAGTGGTCAAGCGTTGTGTGGAAAAGACCACCGGTAAAGTCTTTGCTGCAAAGTTCATCAAGAAGCGTCGACGAGGTCGCGACTGCAGAGCAGATGTCATTCACGAGATTGCAGTTTTAGAAGCAGCAAAGAACAACCCTCGGGTTGTAAACCTGAACGCTGTATATGAGACTGATCATGACCTGGTTCTGATGCTGGAATAGTGAGTGCTTATTTATGATATGATACATTATTGTTGATTAGATGATTGTTAAGGTCATTAAGATTATCTTTGACTGTGTTTGTTTACCAGTGCGGCGGGTGGTGAGATATTTAACCAGTGTGTGTCAGATGAGCTGCTGCCTGAAGGTCAGATCACTCGTCTCATCAGACAGATGCTTGAGGGCATTCACCTACTGCACCAGAGCAGTGTGGTCCACCTGGACCTGAAGGTCAGATACATGGCTGCTTTTAACACCATCATTGAACACATTCTGAGCTTGAAGAAATAGTTCAGCCAAAAGTAAAAAAAATAAAATAAAAATGACCCCCAAAATTGGTTTCAAACCTTTTTGAATTTCCTTTATCCATTGAACATAAAAGCCATTGACTTCCATAGTAGGAAAAACAAATGCTATGAAAGTCATAATTTGCAGATTTCCAACATTTTTCAAAATATATATATTTTTTGTGTTAAAAAAGAAACTCAAAACTGATTTGAACCAATAAAAATTGAGTAAATGATGAGAGAATTTTCAGTTTTGGGCTAACTATCCCTTTTCGGGTGCTTTAACAGCTGCCTTATTTAGTTTGGTTAAAACGTACCAGTGTTTGACTTTTTGGTGCGGTTCATTTGGGCAGGTGTGAAAGCAGCAGTCATACTCTGGTGCGAAACAAATGTGGACCAAACAAGTGTACAGAGACTTGCTCAAAGAGGTGGTCTCTCTATGCTTTCAAACAAACCCTTTAGCGGAATGTGAATCGACCCAAATGCTAAAAGTATTATACTTTTTTTGGTCTAAACCAGCTTCTGCCATCTAATTTAGAATTTTGTAAAACATACCACATAACATTTACTGAAGCAATGTTTTTTTTTTTTTTTTTTTTTATTTATGCAGCCCCAGAATATTCTCTTGACGAGTCTGAGCCCATTGGGGGATATAAAAATAGTCGATTTTGGATTGGCCCGCAGGTTGGGTTCTGCTGGGGAGCTCAGGGAGATTCTGGGAACCCCTGAGTATGTAGGTAAGTTTATTCAGCTTTTTCTAATCCACACAGATCTCTATATACATGGTCAACCATTCATGTTAAGGGAAAGGAAAGTGATGTTTTTAGTCATTTAAATATTTTTTTTTTCCTATTTTCAGCTCCTGAAATTCTCAACTATGAACCAATCACCACGGCAACAGACCTCTGGTGAGTCTCGGTCTTTATCATCAGGTGTTTCAATAAACAAGTTTCCCAGCTGGAAATGTCACGGATATGAATGAAATGATAAAAGCTTGTGGAAGTTTTACTTTGTTCAGGGAAATTGCTCAGAATTTCTGAGAATTCTGAAAGTTGTCTATCATTTACTTTAAAAGGATGGTTCATGCAAAAATGTTGTTCAAATGTTCTTTGTTCGTCTCTATTGACTTCTTCATTCCCCACAGTGGGGAAATTTAAAGAGGTTTTGCCCATACAGGTCCATGTTAAGGAAGTGAATAGTAAATAGCATGCTCTGGGAGAATAAGATTAATAAACCAAATTCAAAGTTGTATGGATTATTTAATGAAATACTGACCTTTACCATTGGTCTCTGCTTCAAGCTGCACATTCATGAGACTATTACTTTGGCCTTTTATGCTGCCTTGCCCAGTAAAAAAGCACACAAATGGTGAGAAATGAAGGTAGACGAAAATATGGCACAAAATATGAATACATTTATTTATTTATTCTGATAGGATATTTTTTCTGGAGAAATTCAGTTGAGCAAATTGACTACCCAGAGATCTTTGTAATTCATGATATGTGTGTTTCATGTTTTAGTAATCTTAATTTATCAAAACGCTGCCATTGTGGGCTTTTCTTGAGTGAGTTTGAGTAATTTAGGTTTGCTTTATGAGCAGAGCACTGAGCAGTCATAAGAATGTTTTTGGATGCATTATTTTGGTTTACATGTGTTAATGCTTAATCTTTTATGTAAATCAAAATTTTGAGGATTCGTTAATGATTAGAAAGTTGAGATTAACTTCATATATTATAAATAGAAGTCTTCTAACATTTCTTACTGAACTAAGGTATTTGTTTCTAAGTGAAAACACCTGCTAACAAATGGCATGCCATGTTTTGTGTCGTCGTTGTTTTTGTATGAGGGATTTTTTTTTTCTAAACTGATCTCATATCTCTTGCCATCAGGAGTGTGGGTGTGATCACTTATATGCTGGTGACAGGAGAGTCTCCCTTCGCTGGCGAGGACAAACAAGAGACCTTCCTAAATGTTTCTCAGGTGAACGTGGAATATAGCAGAGAGACCTTCTCAAGGGTCTCTGAACTGGCTGTCGACTTCATCCGGAAACTGCTGGTCAAAGCGCCAGAGTAAGTCTGTCCTTGAATCTGAACGACTCTCATTTCAGACAGTTAGAGGAAGTGAAGCTTTCTGCCTTTTACTGTGCAAAATGACGTGCTACTGCTTCTAGATAATTATTCAAGTAATATAGGGGCAATGTAAAGCTCTTTACCACCCCTAGAGCAGTGAATAATCTGGGTCTTACAGTTTTATTATGCATTACACCATTTTAGATAGGAAGTGGCTTACAAATGTCCAAAGATCATGCTTTTTATGGCGCAGTATTGGCTTTTTACATTCCCATATAACCATTGGTTATCAAGTACAAAGTCCAGGTTTCATTTTCTATTCATTTGTTTTGACACACAATCAAGACAACATTTCAGCATCAAAATAACTGAGAACAGATGAAGTCTGTTTAGTAAAGATGGAAGCAAAAAGGTTTGGTGTGAGTTAAGATGGCACATTAAGCAAGTTGATGTACTTTGGAATGTTCACAATAATTAGTTTCAGATTACTTTTTACTTATCAGAGGCCTTGATATGAATTCTCCCCTCCTTTATCAGAGACCGTCCCAGTGCAGCCGATTGCATGACCCATCCCTGGCTGTGGCTTCAGTATCCAGGTTCTGATTCGGTCCCCATGACCCCACGCACTCCTCGGGAAAGGAGTTTTGGTGGGAAGTGGTCTGCTCCACTTGAGGACCCTGAAGACAAGGAGAACATTCTAGACTCGCCGCACGCCAAGAGGTTTCGTTTCGAGGAGGACATGTCAGCCACGGGCGATGGTGACAACTTATGCTGATCCTAAAGGGAAACCCTCTTGCACTAAATAGCATTGTGTCACATTTGTGGCCCTTTTTTTGCTGGCTCAAGTATTGGCCCACACAGCACCAGCAAACATGCTTCTGTCCTAAAGCTGTTTTCACCATCCTTTGGTTGACCAAAGATGATCATTTCAAAAAAGGGCAAAATCTGGTGTAATATTATAATAGTGAGAATCTAAATATCTATGTTGCTGTCCTGTTTCAAGATGAGTTTCTTTTTTTTTCATGTCATGTTTGCATTTTAAATTATTAATTTGAACATATTGTCTATTTTAATCGATGTTCAGTATCGATTTTATTTCCTGCAGCTCTTAGCCCTTATTCGATTACTGCACTTAAGCACAAGTAGCAGTGCTCAAGAGTGCCAGGGGTTTAAAGGGTCACTTCACCCCAGAATTACAATTCTGGCTTCTTTTACTCTCCTTGTTGTTGTTTCAAATCCATTGGAAGTTTTATTTTGAATGTAATCTGACAGTTAATCTCTTTAACCAAAACTCCAAAAGTGCTTCATTTATAGAGTTTTTTTTTTTACTTCCTATGAATTGAATGTGTGCCCCCCCCCCCCAAATCTACTATATAGAGACATGATCACTTTTTTATAAAGAGATTTTTGTTTTTAATCACATACAAATATTGCACTGTTAAATAGATCAGAACAAACTTCATTGGTTGCTGTGGCATGATGAGCAAGAATGATCCCTATTGGTTCTCACACATGAGTCAAGCATTTCTCTTATCATCCTAAATCAAATTGGTTCACCCATGATCTGTCATCTCTTTAGAAGACTTTGATTAAACTGTCTTTTAGCATCTTTACTGAATGGTTTTTGAAATGGCAGGTTTTGCCTGAATAGACTATCAGTGGAGAAACCGAAATCTCTGTAGTCCTTCAGAATATCTTTATTAGTGTTTATGGTTTGAAACAACAGGGTGAGTGAATAGCAGAATTGCAATTTTGGGGTGATCCAACCCTTTAATTCTGCTTTAAAGAGGGATGTGAGTAAGCAAACTAAAGTGAGCGTTGGTTTAATTCGTCTCAGTGTAAGAGGGAGTTTTGCATTTCGGATTAGACACCTAGCGAGACTACAGGAATGCCTTCTGTGCATGGGTGTGCTTTTGTCTCACATCATCTTTCTTGTGGCATTGACGCATAAGTGGGCTCCGTAACAATGTGACTCAACACACAAACACACACACACCCTGGATTACACAAATATGTGTTTGTATTGGTCACAAACTTCCTCCTAAAGAAATGCAGGAAGGCACTTAAACCGTCTATGTTTGTGTGACTAAAATATCAGAAAATATTTGTAATGGTGTTAGATTTATTAAATCAAATGAGTCTTTTTACTTTTTAAAATCTTGTTTTAAATATTTCCTTTTTTTTTTACTGTCAATGTATTGTATAATAAACCGTTATTAAGCAACATTCTAGCATTGACACACAGCAGGCGTCTAATGTCTCCAAGCCTGTTCTGATCTATGATATTCATCCATTTAAAATGACTGTTTTTATCTATGCACCAATCTGAGGTAGCTCAGGGGTTTTTGTTGTTTTTGTACAGTTGTTTTTAAGCTAATGCTATTGACTGATGGAGATTTCAAAACTTGTTCATTCCGAGCCTTGTTCTCAGGGTTAGCTGTAACTGCACAGTTTACCAGTTTATATTTCTCCAGTGCCTTTGTGCGCAGTTGTTTTTCCTCTATGCTTGAGCTGCACAGCCTCACTTGATCTTGTGTAATACCAGTGCTAAACCTTATGTGGGTGTATTATTAATATTAAAGGGATAGTTCACCCTGAAGTTGTTCCATTCCTGTGTGAATTGATTTTTTATGAACAAAACATTGTAAAAAATGTGAGTATGTTTTTTTTAGGGTGAACAAAGTTTTAATTGAAACTCTGGTGTTCTTTTAAAGCCAATGGCCTGGTTTATTTAAAGTAAATTATTTGTTTGCTTAGGGACGCATATATATTGTGGGATTTGGAAAGATTTTAAAGATATATTTATGGTCTTGGAATATGTAGGGCTTGAAAAGATGGGTAGTCGACGTCGGCTGTTATTGTTGAAATGAAATGATGCTCAGATAGTGAAGTATGTTTGGTTATGATGAAAGTATAGGGTGTGAATTCTGGAATGAAGGCAGAAATCTGTATGTCTAAAAGTGTGTAGAAGAGCAAAGAATCAATGTTAGCGAAGGTTTTCTTCCTGTGATATATTGTTGACGGCTGTTAGAACTGGAAATGTTAGATTGCAGAAGTGGTGGAGCTCGAGGCCTTCAGTTATTGTTCTCTGCATAAAGAGGTGTGAAGAGCTTGTGTGTGTTTGACTGCTCTTTCCCAGAGATGTCACCAGTCTGCAATCATAATAGTGCTATTGTCTCCTAAGACGAGAGGCTCTTGTCACGGTCGTGTGCTCACTGTATTCCGTCATCTTAAAGGAAAACTTGAATTATTTCTTGCCTGGGAAACGGCCACAATAACTTTTAAGGGCCATGAGGTATTTGAAGCTGGAATTCAACAGACCAGGCCAGGCTTTGAAGTGCATTTCTAAACAGTCACTGTGGTATTTGCTGAACCCCTGCGACAAACTTTTTAAAAGGCATTTAGGGATAAACATGCTTGACTTTATTTTAGGCAAGATTAGTGACAACTGATATAGTAAGATTGATTCATGATGAAAACTGTGTATTTTGAGTTATATGTACAGGAATAAAAGATGTTCAGCTAATTTAAATGACTTTTCATTTTAGAAAGTCTGCAGTTATAAAGGACGTACCCTTAATATAGAAATTGTATGTTTTTGATTTTTGACCCATTACAAACTTTTCCAATTTTGGTTTTAAATAAGACAGTGTAATGGAATTGATTTATTAAAATAATAATAATAAAAAAAAAATACTGGCTCTGACAATTGTCAGATTTTAGTACATTCTTGTGCCTCATTTTTCTCTTCAAATGGCCATGACTGATACATATTAACAAGAGCAAACTGCCCTTCACTGAATTAAGGGATGGTGAAAATAAAGATTACTAAAAATCATATTAATAACAACATTAAGGCTGGTGTGCTTCCCTTTTCATGATCATGTTTTTATTAATGGCTTCGATCACTTGAAAATGACCTCACTTTATTCTCCCTCATGTGCTTTTAAAACTTTTTAAGTTTCTTCTGTTGATCAAAAGTAGCACACATTTCATAGTAGAAAAAAATGACTATGTAGTCAATGGGTACCATCTATCAGAATAACCTGTTTGTTTAACAGAAGGAAAAAAAACTAAACCAGGGTGAGTAAATAAGGGCAGAATTTTTCATGTTTGGGTGATTATCCTTTTAAGTCAATTACACACAGATCACTGATGATACATTCTGATATATTTATTGAATTACATCGGCATGGAATGACTATGAAGCAGGAAGCACTTTCATCACATTACATTCAGGATATTACAAAATCCACATTCATTTCTATGTGATTCAGTCATAAAGCATAATCCAAACAAAGAGCGCCATCTAGAGTATCGTCTAAAGATTTGTTTTGGGCAGAGAACTAACAGTGACATTTTATTATTGTACTGAAACTGCTCTATATAACTACTCTCAATGGAAGATTCTTCGATTATTTGATTAAATAGTCAAATGAAAGAAATACTAAAGAAACACAAACACTGAACATATTTGTAATAATCAACCAATGTAATGAGAGGATACTGCAGGAATCTACAGTCTATATATAGGACTACAGGCCTTTGCTAGGCATACGAATGCTTGAAAAGAAATGCTTATTAAACAACATAAAAACGAACTATATTAATATTAAGCACTTTAAGATTCATTTCTATGTAGCAGGATAAGAGAGCCCTTGGAACACGACGAGGTAATGGTTGAACTTCGCATATCCACACTTAAACCTAACAATGTCAAATAAGCATCCCAGTATATCAGACAGAGCCAATGTAGATAAATGCAGCAAGCAAACACAAGGCTTAATGTCAAGCATGTTCAATCTTTTACAGGTTTGGTCATTCTCCTGTTCACTACATAAAATTAGCATTGTGTCGCAAGACAAATGGAAGTATTTTGCTTTTTAAAGATCCCTCCATTGAAAGTCCAGGTGATGAAATCTTAGATCATACAATTACTAAATGTTAAACAAGTGCATCAGCTGAGCAATCCACCATTATATGGATTCATTTTACAGTACCCATAACGTTTTTGATCTGGAGTTTTGGCCACCTGGACTTTTCCCAGAGGATCAAATGTTTTCATTTGTGTTTCTAAGATTAATCAATATCTTGACACAACATGTGGGTCACAGTATTTTCATTTTTCAGGAAATATCCCCTGAAGCTTCAATTGTTATAGTTGAGAATAATGGGTAGTAGAAACCCCAAACTGTCTACTAAATGAAATATCAGTGCAAACAGAAAGCCATCTCCTTGTTAAGACTATAGTTGAAGCATCATTTGAGAAGGGTCAGAACTCCTGAATGACCCGGAAGTGATTGTCAATGGATGCCGGCTCATCCTCAAAGTGCAGTTTGTGACTCACACAGGCGCCCAGATCCTCCAGAGTCTTGATGAAGTGCTGTTGTTCTCGCCCGACCCATGCCCTCATCGGGTCTCGAACCTCATACGGAGTAACATGAGCATGAACAGCCACCCCGCTGGACGCCAGCTCTCCCAAAGCACACTTATCGGTCACCCAAGTCTCGCTGCCGCCAGGGTGTCCTCCGTCCAGCCAGTACAGAGCAGACACTCTGTCCAAAAACAGCTTGAGTTCTGGGTCGGCCCGGGCTCCGGCCAGCTCATACACCATCTGATTGAGAACAACACATCCTTTACTGAAGCCCACTACGGTCAGGGAGAAGCCGGCAGGAAGGGGGCCAGGGGTGGGTGTGCCACTAAGCGGGGGTAAAGGATTTGGCAGACCTGCCTGCTGCATGCTGTGTCCCAGCAGTGCCCTCAGGTGGCGAATGGCTCCATAGTCTGCAGAATGTTCTGGTGCACCGAATAGGTTGCTCTCTACAAAGTTCTGATAGCAGCTGAACTTGTGTAGGTACATTCGAGATGCGCGGATGACCCAGATGTGGCAGCCAGGGAAGCGGTGAGCCAGGGTGAGGCCGACACGCTCCAGACTCCAGCACTGCCATGGGGCTGCATCAGCCTGAAGGGCCATTTCCTGCTGGAAGTTCTGGATGAGAACAAGATGATGCAGCATTTGAAGAGGCAGGAGGGACAGAAGCAAATATTTTATCCAGTTAAGGGCAAAATGGTTATGAATTTCCTGTGAAATTTGACTACTTTTTTTTTTTTTTTTTACATAATTTCTATAAGCGCAGCATAATGGTGAGATTTTTAAACACATTTTTAAACAATTATTGTCATTGATTTCACTAACTTCTTTTGTCTTTGCCATAGTGAGAGTTCATCATATTTTTCTTGTTATTTTGCAAGATACTAGCATTCAGTTTGAAGGGCAATTGCAGGTTATTATGTTAACTGGGCAAGTTGAGTTAATTAGACAAGTCATTGGACAACAGTGGTTTGTTCTGTAGACAATTGATCAATAAATATATTTAAGAAGATAATATTAATTGACTATAATAATTGTTTTAAAACAAAAAAACGCTTTTATTTCAGACAAACTAAACAAAACAAGACAAAAATCTATTATAGAAAATACTGTGAAGTTTCCCTTGGTCCATTAAACAGTGCTTGGGAGATATTTGGATAAGCACTCAAATTTGACAGGAGGACTAATAATTTTGCCTTTACCTGTATATTAAAACAGGGTTTTTATTTAGCTTTTTTAAAAGTGTGATTGCATTCACAAAAGAGCAGCTTCACACTCATGATTTTCACACTCATGAAAATGATTTTATAGTTGCACATAACTAAAAGCACATTTTATTTTGTTAGCAAATTCCATGACTTGTGAAATGGTTTCTGTGATATTCCAGGCTTTCCATTAACACGATTGCTTCAGGAATATTATATATCTGTCATGATCATGCATTTTGTGCTGATGATTTGCTGTCATAAAACATAATGAAATATCAACTAGCACTTTTTATTATATGGGGCGTTCTCAAATAATTAAGCTTAAAAGTAAATGTGCATGTCTTTTATTATAATAAAAATAAATTAAATCATTTTTATTTGTTGAGAATGTACACTAGTTTGTTAATTTTAGCTAATGTATTCATTAACACGAGAATACAACGAACAGTACATTACAGTAATTATTGGGCTTTGTTAACATTAGGGAGAATAAAGTTGTCTGTGGTTAGTTTATGTTAACTCACATTGCATGAGCTAATGTTAACAACCACAACTTTCTATTTTAATAACGCATTAGTAAGTTTTGAATTATGATTGTAAAATGCTGTAAAAAATAGTTTATACCTAGTTCATGTTAGTATTTAAGATTAAATAATGACCCATTATTTATATTGTCATTTACATATATTACTACCAAAAACGGAGTGACAAGTGTAAAACGGTGTGAATGTAAACACGGTAATCTGAGCATCACTCTTCAGAAATACACAGACACCGCGTGACACTGACATCCCTGTGTAAGTACTAAACAGGGTTTCTCCGCGTGTTTTTGTCATGTCCTTGGCCTGTTTTGATCGTCTTTATTGAAAAAAACTAAATATAGATATCCAGTCCACTCGTACGTGTATCAAATGACTTTAGTCAAATGAGGTTGATTATTAAAACATGCACCGACCTGAATATCTCCGGGAAAGAACACGACGTGGTCATTTCCATCCTGCAGGTTCTGAGTTTCGTAGTCGCATCGTCTCTGGGTTTGCGTGGCGGGTCTTAAGAGCAGCACATCATTGACGCGGTTTTGGTCGTAACCGGGGACTGAAGTGAGGCGGAGCAGCCCGGGCGCAGCAGCAGATGTCCCGGAGACGCTCAGTCCCGTTGCGGCGGTCATTTTCCTCGCTACAGCGGCTAGCGATAAACACGCCACAACTGATCGGATACTTCCCATAAACACGGAGATTATGTGGCGACTGCACGACCTGCAGCATTATCAAAGCCATCACAGCAAAACCAGAGCAAAAAATAGCGCCACATGATCCAAACGGTTGTCCTGCGTTCAGGTATTCGGCAGTGGAGCTTGTAGAATACAATAATCCTAAAAGATTTAGGGTAATGAAATATGGACAGATGTACGTATATTGTTTATATTTAACGCCGCCAACAGGCACTTTACGGGAGCGTCATTGACGCGCATGCGCTGTCTCACATTCGTGCACCGCGACAGCGCTGGTTCAAAACATACTTGGATTGACTGCACAGGTAGAATATTATAGCGAATAATGCGAGCCATGTTTCAATCCAAAACCCCAAACTAAATTTTCTTTTAAACTTCAAAAGGTTGAAGTATCTTGATTCGGTCGGTTATTTTAAGCCAGTGGAGTCAAAGAAAAAAAAATACAAAACTATATATAATTATAAAAATATTTTACTTATACAGCGTGACGAATCCGAGCGCATATTTTGCTTGATTTGCATTCAAATGTTTGCTTTTGTGATGTTTAGAGAAAAAAATGTGAATGCCTTCGTTCGGAAAGGTTTCGTGAAATCCAGAAGTCCAGTAGATTCGTTTAAAAGAATCGATTCAATAGAACGATTTGTTCAGTGATCGAACGTCGTTAGCGGAAACAGCTGTGAGCGTGTGCTACTTCTGGAGACTAGAGCATGACAAGCAAGTATGTTTGTGTTGTGTGTGGTAACAAGTCAGAAATTTATTTAAAAACAGTATGTTACGTTTATCAACTTGCACAGCTCTTCAACCCATGTTCATGACTAATTTCTTTTAACAGTTTTTACCATTTAAACATTGTGTAATAAAGTTAACGTTCTTATGTTATTTTAAAGTGTTTACGAGAATTGAGCTCTCTTTTCATTCTAGGAGTCCCTGCGTGGGCTGAGTGTCTGGTTCTGGGTCATATATGGCCTGGGAGGTGTAAATGTTTCTGTTTTTTAAAGAATGTCCCGCTCAGCTCTTGGTCGACGACTGGTTGCATGCCTTTTAAACATCTCTGAAGCCCGAAGAAAAGACTTGGTGGAGACAGTGGCCAGATCGGCCATCACTGACACACAGGGTGTGACCATGTTTGTGTTTTGAGACCATTAAATTTACGTTTAATACGATTTCGATAATTCATCAATTTGAGAAATCAGAATTATTTTGTCTTGTTCTTGTGTCAAATGGTCCGGCTCCATCATTCATAAGGAGAAAAGCGTGAAGGTGTCACAGTGCTGAACATCTTCAATGATTCTGACTACAACCGCTCCGTCATCACTGTTGTTGCAAACATTGAGCTTATAAGTGAGTTGCTTGCTCGTTCTTCTAGTCACTTTTAATAGTAGCTGAGAACAATTGTCCCAAAGTTAAGGTACAAAAGAAGCTATTCTTCACTGTTGTTGGTGATTTTAGGGGAGGCTGTATTGTCTGCTTGTGAGCGTGCATGTTCTCTGATTGACATGAATGTCCATGAGGGCATCCACCCATGCATGGGTGCAGTGGATCTGGTGCCTCTCTATCCACTGGGGGAGGAGGTGGGACTCCAGGATTGTGGAGAAGAAGCCCAGGGTATGTGGACATAGGCACTCAAAAATGTGTTCTCTGAATCAACAGTTTGCAGAGTACTGCAGTTATTACAGTGTAATCGTATATCTTTATAATCTTAAATAAGTGGAAAAATACTAACGCAGCATAAACATCTGAACATGAGGGAAAAAAATTCAATTGAAATCAAATGGGAGAAAAATAAATAAAAACAACAAAATTACTATAACCAGAACCCACTGGAGTCGAATGGAAGCAAATTGTGGAATATTTATTGCTGGGTCTGCTACACTCTTAATAAAAACTGCTGAAATTATTCATATTCCTAGTATAACTCTCTTGCGACAATCTCTCTCTTAAATGTCACCTTTAAGATATGTTGTGGTGAACTTATTAATATTCTTATTATTTTAACCTATTAATGAAATACTTTGAGAATAATAACATGAATATTATTTTAAGAATTTAGACTTTGGCCTTGTAAATCTAAATGATATGAAGTGATTCTGTCATTGTCTATATTTACCCCCCAGTCGCTGTTTTCTTTTCTGTTTAGCATTGGCCTTGGCTCTGACAGAACGAGTAGCAGGTACCAGTGCATTTTTGTTTGGCTGGGCAGATCCTCCTCAGCATCGAGGTCTGGCACAGAGGAGAAAGGAGATCAGCTGGTTCAAAAAGGTCTTGAATGTGTCAAACATCAAGTCAGACATTGGTCCTCAGCCAACACGGAGATACGGCATTACAGGTTATTTTTAAAATCTGCAATCCAAAAATATAGAACAGATACAAAACATTAGGATTTTGCATCACAGCACATAACGAAGCATGAAAGGTGGGTTTCAGAAGGAAAAATCCTATACACTTTCTCAAAGAAAGCCATTTCTCATTTATGGTAATATACTTTATGCTTTTATTTCAACTATCGGCATAATGTAAATGTTGAATAATAATCATAATACGATTGAATTGATAAAGTGATTGCACTACAGTTAATTTATGTACATTTGTACTTATTTATATTGCAGTATATATTTCAGATTTTTAAAATTATTTCCGAAGTTTTATATTGTGCTAATTTTTCGATTTGATTCAGTGCATCAATTTAGTTACCTTTCTCAAAGTATTTACAGTTTGTTACATTTTTGGTTCAAGATACTTAAAAACCACACCTACAGAAAAGGTCACTGCTTGTTAAAAGAATAGTTCACTTAAAAATGGCAACATAATTTTTTTATTTTTTCGAAACACAAATTATATATTTTTGTTAATAAAACCTGAGAACTTAGAAAATCAATGTATTTAAAACTTAAAAGCTAATTTGTGTTTGGGTATGAATATGAAGTGTTATGGGTTTGAAACTATGTGAAAGCCAGTAAATAGTGGTAGTGTTTTCATTTTTGTGTGAACTATCTGTTTAAAAAGTGTTTTTCCCTCTATAATTTCAATCATCAGTTTGAACCTCTATAATCAATGTAAATAAGAGTGTTTCTTCTGCAGGTGTTGGAGCGAGTCCCTACGTCATGAACTGTAATGTAACCATTGATACCCAGGATCTGGCCCTGGGCCGTAGTGTGGCTTCAGCAATCCGTGAATCCAGTCCTGGTGGCATCCCTGGAGTTCAGGTCATGGCCCTGCCACATGAAGGTGCTGTGGAAATTGCCTGCAATGTGGAGAGTGTTCATGGTAGTCCTCCATCTTCATCCCATGGTGAGGAGCAGTGGCCAAACTTCAGCATTGGAGGGCAAACCTTCTGCCATGCTCCAGCCTCACTAATCACTGCACGTGTAGCAGAACTGGTTAACCACCATGGAGTGGCTATTAAGGGTACAGCCCTGGTAGGATTTACCCCACATGAGTGCCGGAGACTGGCAGAAGGAGCCATCTCTAATGGCATTGGAGAGTTCTGGAAAGAGCTGAGGCATGTGCACATGTGAACATGCAAAAAAAAAAAACCAACGTTCAACACTCTGATAATGTGCAAAACAATAGCACATCATCATCTATTTAAGCTGATAGAAAAATATTTCTGAGATCAATTATTATTGTTAATCAGGTGTTTTTGGAGCTTTTAAATGAATAGCATCATCATTTACTCACCCTCATGTCATTCCAGACCTTTATGACTTTTTCTGTGGAAGACAAAAAAGATTTATTGAAGAATACTGGCACCAAATACTGTTTTTTTGCATACCTTTGACTTCACATTTGACTGTATGGACTGTAATGTTCTCAAAATCTTTTGTAGTTTCCCAAAATGCGGAACACCACGAGGGCCTGATCATAGTAAATGATCACAGTATTCATTTAAAATTTCATCCAAACTTTTAAATAACAGAAACTATGCATGCTATTATCATAAAGCTTAAAACATTAGGTCTTCAAATATAATTTTCTCACGAACAATAAATACAATAGGAATTAGACCAAATTAGGATGCTAAACACAGAGTGCCTTAAATGTTAACTGCTAAGATGTAATAATAATATTTTGGATATACGTTTAATTGCTGCATTTTAATAATATAAATGTTCTGTAATTTGTGTTCATCACATTGAAGACAATGTTATAATTGTAGGTCTGTATAATTATACAAAACTAATTAGGCCATTGCTGCTGGACAATGAGAGAGTAATCTTCTAGTATGGCTTAAACATTTTAAAGTGACGACTCATGGATGAGTAAATGATGGCAGAATTACATTTTTGGGTGAACTATCCCTTAAATTACTCACCATTACAAAAATGCAATGAGTATTTGACACAAGTACAGACAGCAATAGGAAAACTAATTTCGCAAGCTGCTGAGATATACTTCCTTGATATGTGGAACAAACATTCTGATAAAACAAATACAAGCTTGAGCTTGATTGAGCTGAAGAAAAAGGGGTTTCTGAACTGAGTATTTATGCTTCCATCTGAAACAATATCTAGATGTTTGACAGAGGCAGCCTTATTAATAAAGACTGTACAATTGAATATAATGTAAGAATCCATGTCTTTGCCTTTTAAACTTCACTTGTGTTGCATCAGTTCTTTCAAAATGTCATCCGAATGGCATTAAAAAAAACAGATATAGCTATAAACACTAAGCCCTAATCATCCAATCTTCCCACAATTTACAAAAATAAAAAGCAGACACTTTAAACTGCTGCAACACTACCATAACTTTTCTGAACAGACATTAGGCTGCTGTAACCTAGATATTTTACATAGAATAACAACCTTATATTGTGCTACAACATATAGATCCAAATTGTAAACCTTGTAATAAGACATCAATGTGATAACCTTGAAGAAGCCTGACATCAATGCGTTAAGCATGTTTTATGTGCACAGAAATGTTTTGAAAACATTCATAATAGAAATGTGTCTACAAAAATACATTTTTTCTGACATTTTCCCTGGCTAACTGGTCTAATATTGTTTGCAGCTACTGTATGTATGCAAACTAATCGCATAAACTGGGCAAATATATCTGAATAAAAAGTAATGCTCTTAAAATATGAACTCTAATAATTGTATAGCACAATATGCAAGGTATTCAACTGATTTTGGCTAATTAATTGCAACCCCCAGTTACATACTTTACCTGGCATATTGATCCATGTTTGTTCAAGTACAAAACAAAAAGGGTCTAATCAAGACCACAACATCTTCAGATCACCTGCGTGGGTGTAACTAGTTAGATTTACTTAACGGTCATCGTCAGGTGGGACATTTTTCAATACACATTTAATTATATATTTTTTAAACCTGAACTTGTCTTGACAAACTATATTTCATATGCATATCATTTTCAAGTGTGAACACAAAGTGAGGTGGCAAATACTATAAAATGTGCAAATATTTACAAACAAAACAGCCACTCATGTGAACAGGAAAGCAAGAAAAATAACACTTTGGCTAGATGCATTATCTTCACTACTGGACCAAAAGTAATACATCTAAACGGTACGGTCAAGTCTTACCGAATGAATTTCATAGAAATGCAAATAAACATCTAAATTACAAATCAAACATGGTGGCGTTCCAGTATAAGAGTATGCAAAATATTTTAGTGTAGTCCCTTTACACTATATAGAGAGCAAGTCTTATTCATTGTAAATGACACTGAAACAGTCAAGTAAAACAACTGCAACCACCACAGGGATCAATTTCCCAATATTTTGTTCTTGATTTATTCCTAATTAAATAATTCTAATAGTTTGATCAAACTATCACCTCTCCTTTCACACGGTCACTTCTGGTAATTTTTTTTGGCCAAGGAGTAAAGAGAAGAGCCCCTGTAGTCATCAGTCACTTTGAAGTTCATTCCCCAGTTTCCAACAGCAGTTAATCATTCCTGAATTGCATGGCAATGCATTCATGATAAATTAAGAGCAGAAAAGTGCATCAAGTGTTCAAGTAGGGTGTATAGTTTAACACAGTTAGGGAAAGGGAAGAAATGGTGGCCACTGAATAGTCACTTAAATGGCAAAAAAAAAAGCCAACCCCCTTACTGTAACAAGTTGAATTCTAAACTTGTGAAACAAATAATCATAAAATGCAACTAACAAAAAGCACATGTGGCAAAACAGTAGCATTTAACCTCGTATCTTTTGGCAGTATTGTTTTGTGTTCTGTAAGGATGGTTTGTGGATGATTTTTAGAAAGGAGTGGGAACATGGAAGTGGTTTTGAAGTCTCATCTCTTTGAAGCCCTTCTTGGGTCCCTGCCATTGCTAATGTTGACTGTGGGTTTGGATGGAGCAGGGGGTCCCCCTGCAGTTACTGTGGGTGGCCCATTGCCTGCAGCACGCCCATTTGGTCTTCCTGACGCCCCAAAGTTGGGATCCCGTAGCACAGGTGCAGCATTGTTATTGGAAAACACTGGCACAGTCCCATTACCTGATTGGAACACAATTTAAATATTTTAGTGATAGTGAACAGAGTGACCAGTAAAGGGAAAAAAATATTTAAGGCCCTGTTATACTTCACCTGAAGAACAAATTGGTAACAAAACACAAATCATTCCTAAATGATATTGGCAGTTTGACAATTTGGCAAAGTGAGCATTACAGAAAGGTTTACTCCTACAGATAAGCACCTTTGAACTATGGCTATGATACATTAGTGATGCTTTTTGTCATGGAATGAAAGCATGCTGTACATTTAAATATTAATCCAAACACCACTCTCAGAAGAGTAGATGAAAAAAAGGAAAATATAAAATACAATTCTACCCATTTACCCTTAAAACTTTGTTGTGGGTAAATCTGGGCCTTTTGTTGTGTCATTTAGTAGACACATCAGAAACAACTTGCAGTATGCTAAGAGTAAAAAAGAAAAAAAAAACAGGAGCAAATTTGCAATAACTCCAGTTCCTGAGATTAAACTGCTTCAGACTCAAAACCATTGTGCTAGTGCTACAAAAGTAGCATCTGTCACCTTGGAGGGACAGACTGTGTGAAGTATTAGCCATATTTACTCACCTGTCTGCGCAGGAGTACCTGCATTTTGATTTGGTGGAGAATTTCCACGCTGTTCTTTACCCTGTTAAGAGGATGAAAGATAAATGTCATGGTCTTTAATAATAAACAAGCTCTTGGTCACAGCTTAAAATATAACTCTGTATTTGCATGTGCAGCAGAAGTGAAACCAAATTCTTGCCAGTTACATTCAGTATTAGTGATTCTAAAAGGCTAAAGCTGGTTTTAGACTACCTTATTTTAATGTTTTCCACTATAACTCAAGCAAATTTAGGCATGCCGATGATAGTTTACACATTGAAGTGCAATTTTGCATAATCAGGAACACTGGGCTCACCGTCTTGTTCTGTTGGTTAGCTTGTGCTAGCAGCTCAGGATTAGGCTCACTGAAATTTGGAACCTCAGAATACACCATACAGAATCTGTGAAAGACATTACACTATGAGGGCTTCTTTCAACAACATTGAAACATGCCTCTGAATGTCTCTCTTTTTTTTACAATCATGTATGTCAGAATATTTTAAAAAGGTGCGCATGTTATCAGTTCATGTAGTCCATGTAAAATCAAAACCATGGGATTAGTGTTGCTGGCACCATTGTCTCCTGGTGAACTGCTTTTGCCCAGGCCAGTATAATTATTGTCAAACCTTCATTAATAGAAATCCCACTAAGAACAATTTAAGTGGAAAAAAAAATTAGCAAATATTGATATCAAAAGCAAAAAGTGGCACTCGTGACATCTCATTAAATTGTATATTTTTTCCAGGCTTGGAAATAAAATTGAGACTTCTAGATTCACTAAAGAAAAGAGTTTATAGTACAATGCATAAAGAAAAACACATGATAACCACCAGCCATTGCTGCATCATCACAAAATGTGCCAAAGCAGATATTCAGCCTTTGCCTGAAACACTGTATGGAGTATACCCATGCTCTCAAAAGTATTTTTGTTAACATGCACTGCAATAAACACTGCATATTGTTTCTACAGATTCAGCCAATAATTTATGTTGTCACACTGAATACCATGCAGGACTATAAAGACTTGGTCTCTTTTAATGCCATGAGCCAGTACTTGCTGCAAAAGTTGCCAGTCACTAATGCACTCTGTAGATTAGATTACTGACAAGTGTGAATTACAATGTGTGGCATGTGCCAAATAGACAGTTGTTTTCAATGCTGAGAAATAAAATTATAATAATGAAAATGCCAAACGATTATATTGTTGATGGGCTGTATTTAATACTCACTCTCCTATTTTCTGTAAGTCTCCTCCTCGTCCAGTATACAGTGTAAGGCACCCTTTCCAGATTGAAGCATACCTAGACATAAAAAGAAGCTAAATCAGAACAATTTTCTTTGCACACATTTGATACTGGTGACGTCTTACAGGAAGACCAGTGGAACAAGAATCTTGCCAATCTACCGACAGCTCAATGAGGTCTAAATAAAAGCAAGAGAGTAAAGAGGCGTCTCGTACCCTCTCGTGAGGCGGATGATGTCCCCGGGCTGGATGAGGCTGCCCAGCTCATCCCACACAGAGATGGCGATGCTGCCGCTCTTATCCGCCACTCTACACGAGCGCACCTCGTGCCCGTCCTTTGTCTTCGTCACCCGACCTGCGCGTGCACAGCAAAGTTCAGTGTCACATCTCAAGCGTTACAAAACTACTAAAACACACAGACATAACTGCGTTACTCGACAGCTGATGTGTGAAAATTAAAGCTACACAGAAGACGAGCGCAATGTTAGATATGTTACTGCTGAATGTTAGCTGTAAGGAATTAGCTGAGCTCGTGCTAACTCACGGTCGTGAGGGACACCACAGCCGATCTCCACTTACCGATCTCCAAAACTATAAAGACGATATTAAGGTTTTTCGATCCGGGTTTTACATCTTTAATCAAGATCACAGCTTCGTTGGAGATATTCGACATTTCTGAAAGCTGAGGCGGATGCTAGCACACCGGCTAGCAAAACCACAGCCGTGTGAGAGGTTTTCTCGATCTAAAACTAAATATGTGCTCTGAGTGAGTTGTTTGTTGACTAAAACTTTACTTGGCAAATAAATTTGGGTTGTGAGATCCTTTAAGAAAGGCCGAAGTGTTTCTAGCTTAACATCGGAGGCAGTTTGTTTTCGTTACTTGACCATCGAGCCAACGTTAAAGGAATGGACGTAAAAAGGGAAATATTTCCTCCTCGACGAATAAAACTAACTAGTTATTCGCATAAAAACACTCAGCTCAATTGCTGAAGGACATTTTAGAGTTCATCCGGCTCTAAACCTTAAAACTAACTCGAGACTTCGCTCCAAGTCTGTCACTGATTAAAATGTCTAGCATTCAGATTTATTTGTACGGTCTTTTGGTTAGCCAAACGTAAACGATCAATACACGACGTCAAGTTAGCAAATAGCAGTAAAAATCAACGCTTTACATTAAGATGCCGGTCATTATGAGAGCTGCGTTTAAAACAGCGTCAGTGAATACAGTCACAGACACAAACTGCTGGTCAAACTACTAAACTCGCATCTCTTCATTTCACCTTCCTCTCGATAATCATTCATTACGTGTCTACTCCACATTTAAGGCTAAATCGACGAGACTTGGATCAATTTAAAACGGATGTCAGCCGAGATAACTGTAGCTGTAACTTTTTATGCCTCATGAGCAGTTCGAAACTTCCTATTGGCCTTTGAAGTTGATGTAGCATGTATTCTACGTGTGAAGCACAGCAATCCTACGAACAAATAAAATAAATGTCGCAAAACAGGGGAACTCTATTTCACAGTGCTATCCGCCTTTCCCTCACTAACAAAGCGTCTGATCTGTGCCAGTGTGTGTTCGGTTCTTTAAATTCTCCCGAATGTGCCATCGCCCTGTTTCGTGGGGGTGTTCAGAGATGCGCTGTTGCTATTAAATGCATACAATCCAGTCTAACAAGTGCATGTGTGCATGAACAGAGTGTGGAAATAATTCACCCTTTGTTATACAATATCGTCAGTGTTACTCGGGAACTAATACTTTATGAACTGAAATATTGGTTTCTACCGTGTTCTTGTTACATTGAGCTCATTCTGATTGGACGAGGTGAAGAATGTGTCCACATGGATAGGAAATAACCACACTCCATTTCCTTGTACGATTGTCGACGTTGTGTAATATGATTTGATTACACGTTCACAAATATTTCCTAAGGTATTTGGGTTGCATCATCACTCTCCATAGTAATCCGACAGAGGGCCGGCAATTTAACATATTTTCTATATTTTGCTGTATTTTAAGGACTGGCCTTTATGAACCCTGCTGTATACTGTAAAAGTCGTTTAAACGCTTTACCCTCAGATAAAAAACAGCTATGTAGACACGTACATATCATTACGTACTTGATGCTTCCTCAGATCTGCTTTCTGAGTCAATGTGGAAACAGGACTGGTACATATCGGCAGTAATGAATTCTCACTATTTCAGCTCTTAGTTTATTATATATGTGTATTATTATATCTTGGATTTATAGCAGATCAGCAATAGTAATTTTATTGAGGTCTAGGGCTTATAAAAGCGAAAATGAATATTCGTCACGAACAGGATTCGAACCTGTGCGGGGAAACCCCATTGGATTTCGAGTCCAACGCCTTAACCTCTCGGCCACCGTGACGCCATTTTTATCCACAAAAATAGTGTATAAATACATCTATCTATACTACAGCCTTAAGTGGTATTTCGTATGATCGTTTCTTTAATGGTTTATTTCATTTTTAAGCACTTAAATACAACAAAAGCACAACTGTACCTTTGAATTAACTTACACAAAAAAACAACACATTAGCACGGTTTTCAGATTAACTTCATGTGGATAATACAATTCATGCGCAAATGCAATTACAACATATACATACGAAAAAACGATTTAATATTGTTTTTAGTGAATCATTTAAAAAATATGACGAGAAAGTGAGATAATAAACTGACATACGACATTTGGCCACACGATGGAGACACCATGCTAAAAATGTCGAAACTACCCAAGTTAGGCTAGACGCTAAATAAGAATAAAATACATTTTGTCTCTGGTTTTTCAGCGACCAAAATAATCCTAATGGCCTTTAAAAAAATACTCCTGTAAGTAACCGTAAAATTATAATATATGGCAATTCAAAATGATTAGAAGTGCATGCAGGTGTGACTCCAATAAGTTGGACCTAATTGCATTCGCTTCAAAACCCTTTCATTTTATTTTTTTACAAAGCAATCTGTTATAGGCAAGGTATAAAAACCAAAGGCATTTTCTTCAGGCATCTTATTATTATCCATATAACATCTTTAATTTCTCTTGCAAATGTTTCACACTAAGTGTAAATTGTCGACTCGGTTCTGCAGTAATCCTTCAACAATACACAGTGTAACCTGACTCCTCAGTCTACCTGAGAGCCAGAGATTTCAGACCGCTTACCAAACCCACATGTGGTTGATGTTGAAAAGAAACCGTGAAGTTTTCTGTCAGAAAGAGCAGTTCATCTTAACACATATTTCACACAAATGAAGAACAACTGGATTTTAAAGGCTCACAAAACTCCTTTAATTAGCACATCATCGTTTAGGAATTGCACATGTTTTCTGGATAACGCTGTTTATTGTTGTAAACAAACTGCGCCACGCTCAAGCTAAGTCCTGAAGTTGTTTTATAATGCTTTGCTGGCAAAGTGTGTCGCTACACCAGCATGAGACAGTGTGGTTCGAGGAGAGCCATGAAGGCCTGCAGGCAGGACAGCACACCTGTACATACTGTGTGCGGGTTCCCCATACCTCAGCTAACCCGTGAAAACAATCAATCCTTTCCCACCTCTTCTTCTTCCAGTCAGTGGAAAATGAAGCTCAGAGAAGCCATCCATCAAACCCAGGAATGCACCTTTTCATCTGCTGTGTGTGTGTGTGTCTCTCTCTGTGTGTGTGTGTGTGTGTGTACTGTTTAGCATGATGTGACTATCCAGATGGGGAGGGGGGGGGGGAACTCTAGTTTAGCTTAAAAGTTTATCCAGCAACAAAATGTGATGTATACTGGTTGAAGAACTTATTTCATTGCTGAATCATCTAAAAGTCAAGGAGAATGTGAGGTTATTCAGCAGTATGGAATGTTAATGTACAGTGAACACAGATACTTCTGCTTCACTGTTCACTTGTAGTTATTAGGTTGTGTATATGTGTGCCCTCGCCATGCACTAGAGCAGTAATTGGAGAGTTGTTGGCAGCTGGTAAGGTTGCCATGGAGACGGCAGTCAGTTGTGCTGGCTTTTCCCTAGAAATTTTGTGAACACTTCCTACCACTCTCAGACCTCATTTAGATACATATTCAAACATCGAGGTAGACTGCTACAAAATATTTTCATAAAAGTTTAAAATAAAACTAGTCAACATTTTATCCCTTGCCTTTGTTTTAAATTCTAAAAAGAAGCGTGCTGGTATATGTAATGCATTGTATATATAATGGAGCAGAAATCATGGTGTTATATCTCATGGTGTTTTTCATTTATATCTGGCCCTGTTTACACTTGGAATCAAGGTGTGTTTTGGTTGATTGGATCACAAGTTTTCCAATTTTCTGATCTCTTTAAAGCAGAGGTGCCCAAAAATTTTTTTTTGTGAAGGGCCATAAACCACACTTGATTGAGGGCGGTGGGCCAAAGGTAAATATACCAAACTATTAAAGTTCAAACTATAAACTATTAAAATTTGCATTGTAAATAAATTAATTAATAAATCTCAATTTATTTAGATATAAAAATAAATAGAAAAAATATTTTAATCGCATTTATAATAATAATAACTATATATATATATATATATAACTATAAATATATATATATATATGAGCAATTCCATGCAAATGTTAACCTTGCCATGACAAAAATTTTCACCAAAATACGGAAACCGTTTCTAAGTTTTTTTTGTGTAAACAAGTATTTTACAATAGTTTAGAAATACTAAAGAATATGTGTCAGTGTTTTCAAACTATTATATTTAATTCACCAAAGTCACACAAGTAGCAATTTCACATCTGTAACATCCACAACGGAGAGATGTCACAACCATAACGACACTTTTTCCTCATAAATGCAAAAATAATACATAAAATAAAATCTAATCATGTTTGTTCTATAGTGCGCCGACTCTTATCCTTTTGATTATCATTATTTCTTTTGGGTTGTGCAGTTTAATTCACAGAATTTCTACACAGTTCTACACACTTTTTTGGTCACATCCATAACGCATGTTTATTTTCCTCATTTAAAGTACAAAACATGTTCACAAATTGATATTTTTCCGCTCCCATAACTCTGGTGAGTTGTTCTGGAAAATAAAAACTGATGTTTCAATATAATTTTAACATACTTTTTATGTGAATTTAAGTTTGGAGTTTTTGCTGCAAATGTCATCCATAACGCTGGAATTAATGTGAATATATATACACAAATTTTTACATTTTACAATAAACTTGTTACAATAAAAACAATCCCCTTTATAACACAATGGAGTTCTGCTGCACCTGCCTTTCCCTTGATTTACTCGTCAAAGTCTTCTGCATTGTCTTTGATCTGTCGAGTAACAGTATTTATTACATACTACAAATATTTTTCACAGTCCTTCACAGCATTGAATTGAATCATTTAATTTAAGTTTGTTTTTTGTAGCGCAACAATTAAACTAACAAAAGGTTATGATCAATCAGAAATGATGATCTCTGTTGAAGGCATTCCTTCCAACCTTCCCCATCATTCTCCCTCACTTTTCAGATGGGATGGTGTGCCAAATCAAAGGTTACCTTGGGCCAACTTTGGCCTGCGGGCCCTATTTAAGGGAAGGATCTACAGTATGGATGCTTGGGCAGGTGTACAGGCCTTTTCTGATATTGTATGAATGCAAAAGGAAAAAACATACAGAGATAAGCATTTTTCATGTGTTTTGATAGCTGGAAATTACACCAAACTCTGCTATTATGTGTTCTTTTTTGTATTTTTCACTTTAAAACCAAACATATTATTTCAGATGACCCCATTTGTGTCAACAGTATGCATGCAATTTGGTCAAATGCTTTTTTTTGACCATCTAAAAGTGGTCTAATGTTGGCAAGCTCGAAATGTTTCAGACCCAGTTTAGACCTGGGGCCTGTATCATGAATGCAGGGGTTTATATACCACAAATGTAGCTCAGTTGTACCATAATACCATGGCAACAAAGAGTATTAAAGTCAAGCTGCCTTCATGTTACCTAAAACCCAAGATTGGTGCAAATTAAACTGAAGCAACTGCCTAGACAACTAATCCAGGTACATTGTACAGCCCCCCGTATTTAGCATTGTTCACATAGCATTGATGAACTATGGCACATCTTGATACCAGGTGTAAATGGTCTACTCTATACTATTTGCATCATATTACTAATACTGAAAAATCAGACAATGTTTCCAAAAGGCATAATACTCTCATAGTATTTTATTGTAAGCGAGTTAATACTAAATCTTATGTACATTGGCAGAATAGAGTCAGGACTCCAGCATAACAAAGTACAGATTGGCACACACATTGCCTCTCCTCTCCTACACAAAGACGAAAAAAAAAAGATAGGAGTGAGAGTTCAGGCATTTCAGTTCAATTTCATGGTATTCACAGGCTCCCACAGGAAAATATAGCTATTTCGGTGTATCATTGTGGTTACAGTGGTCTGAACTGCTGTACCATTCTCTGGGCCTTTGTACAGATTATATTTGGAATGGAATCTAAATGCAAATTCCTCCTACAGGAACGTGCTTAATTTCTGATTTTAATACGATGGGTTACAGTTACATTATATTTTTAGGTTAATTCAGGGCGGTATGTTATTTGAGCAGACATCCTAGCATTAAACAAGCTTGGGGACAATATACCAGGGCACAAGGGAGTACCTATGCTTCTCAAAGTCTCAAAAGTAGATTGAAGTCAGCTGACAAGAAACACAGCTATATTTAAGTGTGGACCTCAACAGCAGCTTCAGTCGACGGCAGAGACGCAGGCGCTTCTTTAGCAGGTCCTGACTCTTTCTCCTCCTCTTCCTCCTCCTTCCCATTTTCACCATTCTCATCAGTGTCATCATCTTCTTTATCCTCCTCCTCTTCAGCCAGAGCTGCGGATGGACCATTCTCCAGATCTCCGCCCTCATGCGAAATGAACACCTCTCCATCTGCGCTGCCTGGTGTTAAGGGAAGGTGATGCTCTTCTCCATTTGTTTTCTCATTTGGGGAGTGTAACTCAGCCACAGGCAGCTCACCATCAGGTCCTCCAATATTGGGAACCTCCACTGCGCTGAGGCTCCTGGGTGTGCTCTCGAACTGCTGGGAGGATTCAGGGTCTCCATCTCGGACCTTCTTGACGTTGAAGGTCATTGGAGAGACACGGAAGGATGAGTTCTTGGATGAGGAGCTCTTCGGGTGGTGGGGAGAGAAGCTTTTCTTGATCTTATCAAGCTGTTCTTGGGGCACGAACTTGTTGATCTTCTTCTCAATGCTGCTTCTTGAGAAAGCCTTCTTCAGACTATCCACCTTCTTCAGACTGGAGCGCTTGAACTTGTTAGCACGAGAAGGCTCCAGACGTTCACTTTCCAAGCCTGGGAAGTTTTCTTCATGCAGATCTACCAGGGAGTCACTGCCCCCTTCTGCCACAGGGCTTGTTGCTCCTTTTTCCTCTTCATTATCATCGGAGGAGAGGCTGATGGTCTGCAGGCCCTCATATTCAGAGTTTATATCAGTGAGCGGAGTTGGCGCAGACGGACCAATTTCATCCTGAGAGGTGGAGGCCAGGCCATCTTTCGTGAGCAGAGTGGCGGGGATTTCATTGTCCTCCTAAAATTGGAGAAAAAGACAATGTGGTTACCAAAAACTTTCTACATCGCACAGATTTCCTTGTGAATATCTAAAAATACAGTAAAAATACAGTATATATATATATACTGTATTTTT
>CAIGQZ010032266.1:3421210-3439534 GCA_903798205.1 Danio tinwini | reverse complement strand
ATATATATATATATATATATATATATGTAAATAAATAAATATTTCTGGGGAGGGATTTGACACTTGGGCTTTCCATTTATTTTGGCAACATTAGACATTTTGATTTTTTATGGTGCTAGCCACTTTAGCTTATATCTGTACAGTGTTGCCAGATTGGGAGGTTTTGAATCGGATTGTGCAGGTAAAAAATTACTTAGGCAGGTAGTGTATATAAAAGCACGGCCGCCTGCTAGCGATCCCCCCTACTTTTCGTGAAAATTGGCACCGTCCAACAGCTACATCAGTCAGCTACATCCGGCAACACTGTATGTGTAAAAGCAAAATTGTATCGCTTGTTTCTTCCGTTTTTTCAATGTTTTTTGTTTTGTACTTCGAAAACAAATTGAGTAATTGTAAAAACATGGAAAGCCAGTAGGTAATGGGAGTAACAAGAAAACTACACTTATGTTACATAGACAATATTCTTCCAAGTCATTTACATGGTACAGAGGTTATGGATGCATTATATACATGGCAATCAAACCCTGGGAATCTGCACCATACTGAACTGTACACAATTGTTTTCGGTCTACATGAATATTTTTGTACAAATAAATAAAACAAAGGGATGAGTCAGATTGCTCTGCTGTTTTTGTAACTTATGTTGTGTAATCTGACGAAAAACCTGTTTGTTGCAGAGCTAGCTAAGCACAAGGCATGTGGAGGCACTGTCTTGGAGTTACTCCAAAATAAGGATGGCAAAAGGTTGAGGTTTATGCCAAAGTCCCGCCAAATTCCAATATGCTAACTGAAATCATATTATTGCATTCCTATTCTGAATGTTAGTCATTTTTATGATTATGTTTAACTGTATTATACATGTTTCCATTAACATCAAAATTGATAGATAACACAAAGGCAAATCACTTAATATGTCTCATTCATTCAGATTTCTCTCTGATACACAGACAGTGCAGCATGTTTGTCAACCACTTTCCTCTCTCACACACAGACCCCCGACATCCAAGCATGCCTGCAGAGCTTTACAGGGGTTATGCTTCACGCTTAAGGAGCAAATTGAAGATATGACCCTCAGGGAAGGGCGGATTAGCAGCACGAATGAAGCTTTTGCACGCTCACCTGCTCCCTCCTAAGGGCACTAAGCACACTCCCAGTAATTCAGAGAGAGCACAGTATATCTGTCCAAGCTCTAAACATCTAAATGACAGATTTGTTATTGTATCCAATGCAGTATTTCAGCTTGGAACTGCAAGTTCAAGTTTGGAATTGTTGAGTATAAGTAGATCTAAATACACTAAATAAAAAGATTTAGTAATAATGGAAAGTATGTTTTCATTGTAATTCAATAAAGTAATGTCTCTATAATAGCAGGCTAAATATAACTTTTCTTTATACATATGAGGTTAGTTTTTGACAGCCAGAATATAATAGTGGTTACATTCTTGGCACTCCCATAGTTGTTTTCATCAAAAGAGCTGAAGTTCTTTCTTAGCATGTCTAACAAACACACTCAACACTCTTCACCATAAACATTTGCTAACAATATAATCTTGCTAAAAGTGCATTTTATTCCAAAATGTGCTCTGCCTTTCAGAATACTAACAATGCATGATGGGAAGTGGTAATCTGGTTAATCAAACTAATTCAAATCTTCTTTCAAATAGAGCATATTTAAAAAAAAATACAATAGTGTTTTTGGGGGCCTGATAATGCAAACTCGTGCAAAAACTCATGTCAATTGTGTGCATGTACGTTTCATTTTGACAACTAAAACAACAGGCTGTAATGTTTCTTTACAAAGTGCCATCACTAGCTACAGGCCTGGTATGCATAACACTCACATTTTCCTTGTGTTATTCTTCTGGATCACTGTCAGCTGGGATTGTATCGACAACATTGTTGTATATGGAATGCAAAACTTTACAAAAATGCAAGAAATAAAACATCTCTGGGCAATGAACCTCTTCTTTTTTAACTCTGTTAAGAGCTGAGAGATATTTGACATCAACTGAATTAATGCACTACATAACATAGAACAACCTCATAATGCCAAGAGGTTGGACCTTATGCCTTGGCACAAATCGACATTAATGAGAAGTTGGTTTACAAATTCCAGTGAAAGAATTCAGCTCCTACATTATACATTCAGTAAAAACCCCAAAGACATTCTAACAAATATGACAATAACCTGTTCCAAAAGTGCATTTATTATAATTTGATACTCAAAAAATACTAGAAGTAGTAATAAAAGTAGTCTAAAGGTATAGTACTTGTGCTCATCTTGGTTAACATTTTACCTTTGAAAACCCAGTTTAACCCTCTGGGCAGTAATCTAGTCAAAACCAGTGTTAACTCTGGGCTAACCTGTTTCTTGATAAGTGCAGATATACAGAATAACAGCCCTCAGGTTCAAGAGGCACATGGAAACCAGAGCTGGGAGTTGGCTGCTTCAGTTAGTGCTATAAAAGTATCAGCTTTTAATCTTCTTCAATTGTATTCTATTTCATAATTAATGGAGTGAAACTCAGGTGACATCTTGTTTTCAGCCAACAATAATTTTAAGTCATCAAGAAACTACACATGATTCTATATATAATATTATATAATATCAGTGACAATATGTGTTCTAAATGTGTTGATTCATCACAAATATAATTAGTTTGTACATCTGGGTCTTGTCAAAAGTGTATACACAAAGCATATCTCCATTAACCTGGGAAATTTCCCTTTGAACTCGGTTTGATGGCTTTATTAAAAGAGTCTCAGCAGTACAAATGTCTTTAAACGTTTAATAATACTAACATGTTGATATAATTATGTTGGATAAAACTCCATGGGGAATGATATCCTTCAATGAGATATAGAATCTGTATTCACATAAAAAAAGCTGAAACCCAAAAAAGGAGTCTCCATTTTGTACATGGCACTCTTCATTTATCTTTTGTGTTCTTAGCTGGAGCCGTTTGAGTCTTTTTCATCCTTCTTTATCCACCTTTCTTAACAGTTGTTTCTCAGCACTGTAACGCGGTGATTAATCAAAACATTTGCCATTCAGATTTTGACCTTTATCTAAATACACAATGGCTTGTGAAGCTCAGAGGAAGAGAAATAGAAGGCGGCTGAAAAAAAAAAGAGAGAGGGAGAACTTGAAAACATCGTGTCACATGCTGATACCCCTGCTCCAGTCTGTAATGGGAGCCTGGATAATTAATGCACCCCACTGGAGGCCTCCGGACTTTTTGGAGTGGAAACATTGAAAGAGATGAGAGAGACTGGTGTATGTATGTGTGTGTGTGTGTGTGTGTGTGTGTGTGTGTGTGTGTGTGTGTGTGTAAGACTCATATAGGACATGAACAGACATTGCAGAGGCAGCAGAAAGCATAGAAACGAAGCAAAAGACAAATATTAGAGGATGAGACTGTTAAAAAGGAGAAAAAAATGCACACAAAGTCTCAGTGATGAATGTTAGCAGGGAAAGTGTTTTTTGATACAGACATGAACGGATACCAAGAGCTTCTCTCACAGAGTCAAATCACCATTGTTTTTTTTTTTATTTTTATATTGCTATAGAAAGAGCTTCACAAATTTAAAGGTGCCATACTGCCATCTGGATATACCCAGGCATAGTTTAATTAGGAGTTCAGTACATAAAAATGACATACCATGGGTCTTAAACACTAATGTAGACCCTGTCAGTATACAATCCTGGGGAAGAACAGGCCAACCAGAACAAAACACAAATCATTAATATAAACTGCACTTGATTGGCTATAATGTTTCCTAATAAGATTAGATCTATGATGATCCCACCCCCCACCACATTATTTTAAAGTTTATCTAAGCTTGTATTAAACATACTATGAATTATGTATGTGGGACTCTTACTTTAAAAAAGGGAGAGGCAGGGAAACTAAAGGAACAGTTCTGTAAAACAGCCAGTTATGCATTTCATCGGTTTACAGCTCATTAGAATACAAAATGTTTGTTATATGGATTATACATTTATTTAGCAGCACCTCAAATACATAATACAGTTTGTTCAAATGTATATTTTGTTAGTTTAAAGTGTATATTATGAACATTGCCCCATGTTTGTAAGAGGCAACAAACACATGTAAACTGCTGAGCTTAATTGTTTATTGCAAACTTATGCATTGTGTCATATCACTCAGCTCTTACTGTGATGTTTTCATGAGTGAAAGAGCCAATAAAACTGATAAAACAAATCTGTTTATGCAGGTGTTCATATTAGTTACTGCCTGTTTTTTTTACACACATTAAACTCGTGAAACACAACTCAAAAAACATCTCTGTTGGTCTCATTTGCCAGATATAATTGTAATTTAGCCTGTATTTTATGAACAACAGATAACTCATGAGCAGTAATGGAGGAGCAGACTTAGTTGCCTATAGATAACTCATTTGTATCTAAAGTGACCGTTTTTTCACTTTTGACCCCCTTGAGCGGCCAGCTAGCTCTCTCACATGGTCACCCACTGAAGCTAAGCAGGGCTGCACCTGGTCAGTACCTGGATGGGAGACCACATAGGAAAGCTTGGTTGCTGCCGGAAGTGGTGTTAGTGAGACAAAGCAGGGGGCACTCAATCTGTGGTCCTAACGCCCCTGTAAAGTGAAGGGGACTCTATACTGCTCAGTGGGCGCTGTTTTTCAGATGAGATGTTAAGCGAGGTCTAGACTCTCTGTGGTCATTAAATATCCCAGGATGTTCTTCGAAAAAGAGTAGGGGTTTAACACTGGCATCCGGGCCAAATTGGCCCACTGGCCTCCTAACCATCCCCATATCATAATGGGCTTCATCTACACTCCACCTGTAGCTCTCCCCAGTAATTTCACAAGGACAAAAGATCCTCTGATGACTGGCGATTTATTGACTGGTTCACCATGAATCTGACCAACCAACTCGAAATTCTGTGAGAACTAAATACTCACAAAAGTAAACAGAATACAAAGAACATAAATACAGAAAAATGCAAATTATCTTCGTAAATCCTTGAAATAGAGTAAACTTTAACAACTTGAGTTTTGTACATGCACTGTCACATACATGCTCTCCGGTATACGACAACAAAATTCACAAACAACACAAACAATAGGAGTGCTTACTTCTTTGGCTGCTTATTACAAACAGAGGAACTTCTTATAGCATCTTGTTATGCTTTTTGAATCCAGATGAACACGATTGAAGCAGGGAAACATTTTATTTCACTTGCCATGCGCAGCCAGTCTTCCTGGTTACTCTGTATAGATTTCATAATAAAAGTTTCAACCCCATACAACTCTGTACTTTGTAATTTTAAATTAAAAGTTTTGAACGAAGTGTATGAAATAATTAAATAAGAAACACAAACTGATTCCCAGTCAGTTACACCACCAATCAGCTGGTTTGCAGTCTGGCACAATATGGCTGTCGCATCATCCAGGTGGATGCTGCACACTGGTGGTGGATAAGGAGATTCCCCCCAATGTGTGGAGCGATTTGAGTGTCTAGAAAATCGCTATATAATTGTAAGGAATTATTATTATTATCTTACCTATTATGTAGATATCAGAGAGTAATTTGACACATTGAATCAATGCACTCTATGGCACCTTTAAATGGAAAGGCAAAATAATCAATGACAAACTTAAAAAAAAAACAAGATGAATTCTGCTATAAAGTAGCATTGACAAGAGTGTCATGTCTCAGCTTAGCTATAAAAAACATGAAACATTTGAGTTCTGTTGGGGAAAATGAAGTTTATCCTATTCACCTTATTCTCTGCGTACGAGTGGGCGCAGCCATTTGAATCATTTTGGCTCGAGACTTCCGATCTCATTCACTTCCATTCATTTTTAGACGTTAAAAACAGTTTGTTTTGCTGCATGGTGTTGCAAACTGATATTTTCTTATTATATCATTCTGCTTCGTCTGTATAGTCGTCTGTAAGTAGTTTGACTGTTTTTTGCCGTTTATTGTTCCTGATCATTTCTCCCATAGGCAACTGAATCAGAAGTTCTAAAACAAATAGCAAAAACGAGCACACTTCTGCATTGAAGAATAAGGTCAATTGGCCACTATAAGTTAAATGTACTATACTGTAGACTACTATAAGCAAATGTGGGTATATACAGTGCACAGCATAAATGAGTACACCCCCTTATGAAAATCAATATTTTATTCACTTCTCAGTGAACATATTCAATATATTTAGATGCATTTAAACAAAACACGTATATTCATTAAAATAAGAGTGTGGTCATATAACACATTTAGATTCAAATTAATTTAATGAATGAAAAACCAAATGATACAGTTTTATGGTTTTCTTGATCATTCTTTATTTAAATGTAACATTTCATACATATTCATAGCATATTCATTGAGGTGTACTAATTTTTGCACTGTGATCTTAAGTTATTTTTTTTTAATTGGTTTCTGTTTTAACTCTGGTACTGACTGAATATAATGTATATAAATGTCTTATTGTATAGCAACCCATATAAAGCATTAATTTAAGGGGTGTGTTATGTTGGGGAGTGCATACCTTTTTTATTGTGTTTAAAGTGTAGCAGTATGAATGCAGTAAATTGCCTTTGTATTATATATAACATTATCTAAAATGACTCTACAACTGTTAGCATGCAAATATGACTGAAGATGTCTACACCATCTGTATGTTTTGATTGTTGGTAATGGATGTCTAACTATTTAACCCTCTTCAAACCAATTATGTAACATGTTTATGAGTATCTGAAGACGAATCACACATTTAATTCCACGTCATGCACCATCAGCCTTGGCAGGATTTAAATAAATAAATAAACAAACATGCCAATGAACGCATCGAACAAAAATGTGCTCACTCATCCGTTACCTGTTTATGTTGTGTGGAAGAAGTTCAGGGAATTTTTGGCTTCGCTCTAGATGGAGAGAATAAGTGGAAAGTGACGGCCAGCTGGCTTGAACACACAGTTCAGTGAGATGCCGGGCAAAGAAATGTGCTATCAAAGCCTCCGATCTGAGGCACTGTGGTGAAAACTATGGGAAAGTGATACTTAAAGGGCCATCTGTTGATTTTCAACAGTCTGACTGCAGACCATTACTGAAGCATATTTGCTTCTTTTAAATGTAAACAAATTCTGACTTATTGACTGAGCTGATAAGAAGTGAGCTGTCTTAAAAAGAGGCCTGATTGCATCTTTCTCTCTCAGGTTGATATTAAAAAAAGCTTCATTGTCTCTGTCTGGCCACTTGAATTAATCGCAAGATTAATCATGCTCCCTCCAGTATCATTTTTCCAATTAGACTGTAATTATTAGAGTGAGTCTAATAACACCTGCAGAATGAGTGTGTCTGGATGATTTCATCTTCACAGGGCTTGATTTTTCAGATCTCACTCCACCTCAGCCTTGACAGATTTCTGATTTAAATGAGAAGTTTGAGCGAAGCATATCTATATCTAAAAACTAGTCAGTAAGCTTTAATTATGTAAAGCAGTGAACCATTTAGCAAGTTTGTTGCAGGTGGCATTTATAAATCTGGGGGCATTCTCAATCAACATCTGACTGGACAAAAATCTTTGTAGTGCAAGATGAGTCATAGTGCACTTAATATTGATCCCTTGCAAACGTTATTAAGCTGGGTGCATAGGGATCATAGCATGGAGGCGCTTCAGCAGCATTACACGAGCAAACGTATCCTGAATGGAAGATATATATATATATATATCATCAAAAAATGTGCACATTTTTACTATTTGTATTATTAAATTGACATTTAAGCATTTAGCAAATGCTTTTATTCAAAGCGATTTACACCTGTGAACACACAGCTGGAGCAATGGGCTGCCTGGGAAGCATTTGGGTGTTCGGCTGACTATAGTTCAGGGGAATCACCTGAGCCGGGGTGAGGGTGAAAGAGAAAGCTGGATATTCACTCTCCTCATCGACAATCCCTGCCAGTTCTGAGGACTCAAACCTGTGACCTTTAGACCCCAAGTTTAACTCACTAAACATTAGGCCTAGCTTATATGTGTATGATACATTTTTCAACTAAAATTGTGAAAATTGAGGGGTAAAAATCATTAGCAGAGGCTTTTATCCAACACAATTCACAGCATAACTGGATATTACTGTTATTACTTTGCTACTTTAATCCTATTTCCCTCTCTTTTACACTAATTTGCACTTGTTCTGTGAGTTGTAAACTCTTCACTTCAACTCACTTCAATTTGATTGGCATTGACAAGCAGTTAAAAACCTAAAAACAACATTTAAAACCATCCTCACAACAAACAGCACTGTTTTACATGAGTTTTACAGTGTTGATAGTGGTTAAAGCCTTGTAATAGTGAAGCACCGGAGATGCTTTATAGTTCTTGAAAATTTAAACAGAATAAATATAAAGGAATACAAGTAAATCCTGACTTAAGTGTTTGCAGAGTGAACATTAGCCGTTGAGTAATATGACATTCAACTAGTTAGAGTAGAAAGTTGCCAGGGAAACAGTCAAATATCTGTCATTACACAAAATATTTGACTGCAGAACGCAGCAACTGACCAATCAGGATGGAGTATTCTAATACATAGTAATAGACAGCTGCATGTGCGTGCTGTATGTTACTATAGTGCAGAGATACAGGGAGGAGTCAAGTTGTCAAACCAGAATCCAGCACTGAGAGATGAAACATGTCTGAGCAGAGGAGTCTGTCTTTCTCTCTCTCATACATCAGTTTGTTTTCCATTGTTCTCTTCCAGTCCACTCTATCTATTCTGCTGCTTCCTCCCACATCGCAATCTCTTCACTGGCCTTGAAGCTGTTAGCTTTGTTTGTATATAGTTTTTTCTCTTTCTTTCTTTCTTTCTTTCTTTCTTTCTTTCTTTCTTTCTTTCTTTCTTTCTTTCTTTCTTTCTTTCTTTCTTTCTTTCTTTCTTTCTTTCTTTCTTTTTCTTTTTGTTGGTTAAGGGTGGAGCTCAGGGAACAGCACATACATCACAAAGAAAGGCAGCCTAGTACAGAACAAACACAGATGTAATCCTACCTGAGCTTAAAAGCATTAACAATTGATAAAATATTGTAACTTCTGAATTTGAACCAGCATATCATTAGACTGAATTAGCCTGAACAAATCTGCAACATGCACCAGGTCCAATCAGCAATTTCTCTCAAGAGTTCGAGAAAATAATCAATGATGAGATCAAATCAACACAAATTCAGATGAATGCCCTTTGTTGTTAAACAGAACAAACTGTGCACATGCACTGCACCAAGTGGATACAAATCTTTAAGGAAATCAAACTTTGATTGATGAAAGAATGTGTTTTGTTGTATAACCCAGTGTTATTGTACAAAATTATCAGACTGAATGTGTTTTGTTTATCCAAATATGTTTACTCACTATAAAAAGCTCTTTGTCGTAAGGGGAGGGCCTGTAAATACTCGCTATCGGTTTCCTTCTCCCACCCCAAAAGACACTCACTTTCCCACAATTCGCATGTACACACACACACACATATTTGTTTTATCCGTCATTGAAGGCCCATGTTCTGAGGATTAAACATCTATGTTATGGGAAATTACACAATGTGCAATTAAGAAAATGCAGATGGACTGACTGGTCAACCGTATGTGGCATTGTTTGGATCTCAGCAGACTTACATCATCCTAATGAAGGCGTTTCTTGGCACCTCCTGGCCAAAATAAACTTGAACAACGCTCAACAAGATTCAGAGGGCGAACTAATGAGGGGAATCGGAGCGACTACAAAGGTGTAAAAAATGACAGTTGTCTGATATTTTTGTGAACGCCCACTGCAGAAACACCTCAGCCAAAACTTTCCTTCCTTCAAAAACATAAAAGCAATAAAATATGCTTTATGACTATCCATAAAGGCCTCATGTTTGCCATCAGTCATGCAGCATGCCAAACTTCGCAGGCCTTGGTGAAGACGTTTACATCGCATATTATCCCTTATAAGTATAGAGCGAGTTTTTGTATGCCAAACGTCATGGAAAACATGCATTTATAAGCAGCCTTCAGATGAGCAAAAACAGCATAAGCGAAACACATTTAATGATCTTTTCACAAGCACTGGCAACCCATAACACACAAAGGCTGAAGTTCCTGCAGTGAAGGGCCTCAGCACGTACAAGCACATTTTTCAAGAATCAACACTGATGTATTCCTGAGAACACAGAAAGAGCAGTGATGCATTAAATACAAACAAACACAGGTCTAAATGGGCAGTAATTACTGCAGATCATTAGTGCTTGTTAAGGGAAACGAGGCAGTTGACCAGACTGTCTTTCTCCCACACACACACACACACACACACACACACACACACATACATTTTCAGTGCCAAACTCAGTGTTTACTGCGTCTCCTTCTCTCTGAGGGCCCTTGTGTGTTCAAACCACACCTCCCCATTTCTAAATGCCTTTGCACGGTGCACAGCAAGTTTATAAATTACCACACAGGCTGGGTGAGCATTGTTAGATGCCAAAAAATAATATAAAACAAAACAAGCAAGAGCAAAAGCACAACCAAAGAGCAATGGTGCTCTTCCAAAGCAAACTTCTGAGAGCGAATGGTTTTGTGACGCTCTCTCTCATGTTTGCATTCCATGTTTACTTTCAATAGAGTGTCAAAGGGGTGTTCACTGCACAGAACAATGCACCATTGTTTTACTGGCCTATGGTACATGGACATGCACATCACGGTCCATGAATTAAGAGAGAAAACAGACAAGTGTGTGGACTCAAAAGAGCCAGTGAATCGATGATCATGCTTGCACATTGTTTTGAGGGTTCTCCATCAACTGGCTCTCATTAGAGTATTGTTAAAACATAAGAAGACTCCTAGCCTAATACAATAAGTTACATATATTTAGTAGAGATCTAGCTGGAGCATCAAAATAAAGTGTTAATAAAGCAGAGATTCTCCTAACATTCTTTCCTAGATAACATGGTTATACAGTTTTCAAGAGAAAAGAGACCATCAAAATAATGTGTTACCAAGACCATTGTCACATACATCGACGTGAAACGAATGTAAAAAAAAAAAAAAAAATCACCTGCAGCTTAACCTGTGTCTGTGTTTTACAATAAGGGAAAGTGCATACCTATCGTGTTTTGATACTCCTTGAGGCACTTTACCACATGGGAAGGTGCGTTTTGGCCAAAATACTGTATTAGAACTAAAACACCAGACTGTGGAGGCATGAGCTAATAAAATTTTTTTTTTATTTAATTATTAATTAACTTGCTTTCAAATTTGGTTTAGGTATTGTCTTCATTAACGGGTCAAAATGTCCCCACAAGATAGTACTACTCACATTTGAAAATCAAATTATACTGACTTTAATATTTTACTTATAAATGGTGAAATCAGTGACATTGAATTGGTATATACTATGCCGCTACCAGAGCCCTTACAGAAAACATTTTGCACTTTTACATTTTCAAAGTATAAAAGTAGTGGAATGGTCACATAAAGCATGGAAACCCAACATGCGTGTGTGAATGCACACTGAATTGCAAATATATGCAAATATGCCCTATACCTTTTGGTCTATAAGACTTTTTAAAAAATGTTTTTGAAAGTAGACTTTTCACAAGGCTGCATTTATTTGATCAAAAATGCTGTAAAAGCAGTCAATTATTATAAACTATTACATTTTAAAATAACTATTTTAACATACGTTATATAATCTCCTTCTTATTCTGTGAGTCTTTTCATCTTACAACACATTCCCAAAGTAGTTATTACAATCTCCTCCAGCAAACTTTTTGCAAGCCTGCACTCATGCCAAAGTGTTTTAACAGGCTGATTATCACTTTAGAAAATCACCTGCTGCTAGCGATCTCAAAGGGAACGCTTAAGACTTGGGATCAGCCATTAGTCGCACGGTTCAGCCCCATGGCCTTCCTCTCTGACAGCAGGATTAGTCAAGAGTCATCGCCCAGATAATCAACTCTCTCAACACTGATAGAGCGCTCTTATTAAAAAGACTTTATTAAAAGCAATTTCCTCAAAAGTTCCTGTCTTCCCTTGGAGTCTTTCTAAAGTTCATCATTCTGACTTTTTTAGGCATACGATAAATCTAAAGGCCCATTTAAACCAATGAAGATGACTATAATGATGACAATACATACTATATATACACAGTTGAAGTCAAAGTTATTAGCCCTTCTGTGAAATTTTAAATCTTTTAAAAATATTTTCAACATATTTTTTTTATACATTAGTTTAAAATAATTCTAATAACTACCTTCGTTTGCCTTTGCCATGGCGGTAGTGTATAATATTTTTCTTATTTTGCAAGACACAGTATTCAGCTTAAAGTGCAATTTAAAGACTTAACTAGGTTATTATGGTAACAGGCAAGTTAGCATAATTAGGCAAGTTATTGGATAACAGTCATTTGTTGTGTGGAAAAATCTAACAAAAAATCTTAAGGGGGTTAATAATATTGACCTTAAATTTGTTTAAAAAAAATTTAACTTTGCTTTTATTCCAGCCAAACTAAAAGAAACAAGACCTACTCCAGAAGAAAAATATTATAGGAAGTGTGAAAATTGCCTTGTTCTGTTAAACACCACTTGAGACATATTTCAAGGGCGAAAAATTTTGATTTCAACTGTATATACACACACATGTAGCAACAACACTATTTAGAATCTAATCTGCTTTATAAAGCATGAGCATTTCAAGCAGCAGAAAACAAAACTGCAAGTCAACATCTAGCAGCACTTCAAGAGTCAACCCACACCCCCCCTCAAAAACAAAACAACAGGCAAAACGAAATAATACCCATGACTCTTGACGATTTTTCATATCTTATAAAGTGAAATGATAGGCCTGTGCAAGAAACATTGCAAGTGTGTTCTTTTGCCCATCAATATCATAACTGCTGATCCTAAATGCTGCAAGCATGCTTACAAATCAATTATGTTATGGTGTGTGAACTGTTGAGCACACACACACTCTGACAGTGTTCATTCATTCGTTTTCCTTCAGTTGTTGCCACAGCAGAATAAACCAACTATTCCAGCATATGATTGATGCAGCGGATGCCCTTCCAGCTGCAACCCAGTACTGGGAAACACCCATACACACTCATTAACATACTCATACACTAAGGCTAATTTAGTTTATTCAATTCACCTATAGTGCATGTCTTTGGACTGTGGGGGAAACGAGAGCACCCGGAGGAAACCCACGCGAACACGGGGAGAACATGCAATCTCCACACAGAAATGCCAACTGGCCCAGCCAGGACTCGATCCAGCGACCTTCTTGCTGTGAGGCGACAGTGCTAACCACTGAGCCACCGTGCCACCCTGCCTAGGCTGTGTATAAAAGATAATTATCTTGTAAATAATGTTTGGTTTCTTGCACAGACCTCTTTGAGCCTCAATGGATCATCAGGAGCCACAAGCATTAACTTTATTTTGCCTGTTGTCATTGACTTGCATTTCAATAATTGCCAAGAACCATGGTTTTATCTTCTTAAGTGTTCTGCTGATAAACAAAAGGCACACCTACATCTTGGGTGGCCCGAGGATGAGTAAATTTGAGAAAGTCATCACACATAGGAAACGACTGCATTTTATGCTAGTTAATTTTTTCAGGATTGATCAGATGCTGACGTGATGGAGGAGGACATATGACTCAAAGGAGCTGAATGGGAGTCTGTTTTCAACCTCTCTATTGATATTCAAACACTTGCTTTTGACATTTAGCTTATTCTGCTATTGAATAACCTCAGCCTCAGGAAAGCTGATTCGCAGGAATCATTTTGAAAAGCAGAACTCCAACACCCCAGAGAAATGCCTTTACCTGCTTCTACAAGTTAAAGATCACTGTCCCAGCGTGTAAAAGCTGCATGCGGTTTGCTCCAGGGCAATCAGATAAGAATACTCTTCTGAAAGCTTGAGCCCGACACAGTTGCTTAAACCAACAGGACGCACCCTTCACATTAACCAACCAGAATACATAAAGTATAATAGCACTTCCTGGGTGTGTAAAATTGTATAACCTTAACATACAAAACACCTCACTGAAGATTAGAGCAAACTAAAGCACAGGTCGCAAGGCTGGTTTAGCCAGAAGACTTGACTTTGCAATCTCAGTTTGTTTTACACTTATTTGTAAGGAGATGCTTTTAATCAAATGAGCCTGTTGTAAACAAGGTGACCTGATCCTTGAGCTTTATGGTAAGCAGTGATGAAAAATGTGGAGTGTTTGTAGGGATCACAATATTAGCTATAGAAACTTCCACGTTTACCTGCATACATAAACAATACAAACGAACACAAATGCCAATCCTCTGTAATCTGCAGACGCTTCAAACATTTCATGCCAGCTGCAGTCACAGGAAGAATTCCCATGCTGTTCAGTTTCATTCAGGATCAACCACAAACTGCACACGTGTCCTGTCAAACATCAGTTACACTCTTAAAAAAACACACAAATCTAACATTTCTCAAAGTAAAAATCAGGATATAAATGCAAAACATGCTTGTAGAGTTCAACAGAGTTACTGTAAGAAATTATAGCTATATATTACAAAAATGTTACTATTAATTAAAAAAATGAAGCCTGCTTTTATTTGAGGAAAAATTACGATAAAGTTTTAAAATAAATGCTTTCTATTTGGATATTTTAAAATGTAACTGATCTGGTGATTGTAAAGCTGCATTTTCAGCATGACTACTCCAGTCCTCAGTGTCACATAATCCTTCAGAAATAACCCTAATATGCAGATTTAGTGCTAAAGAAACATCCTACACTGTAAAACCCAACAGTCAACTTTCTCAAATGAAATGAGTGTAGTTAACACAACATTGACTTAAAGTTAATTCTACTCAATTGAAAAGAGTTTTGAACTCAGCGTTGAAGGTAATGACTTAATTAAATACCTCATAATAAATAACTTAAATACAGAAAGTTCACAGTACTTATATAAATTAGTTTAATTCACAATCTGTTTCCTCAAACGGTTTGTTGTCTTAACTTATTGGGTTTTACAGTACTCAGTTGGTTTGAGTTCTCATCATTTATTGGGTTTTACTGTGTTCAAATTGCTTCATTTACTTCATTTTTCAAGTTTACAGTACTCATTAGAATTAGTTTTTGAACTTAAATGGTTTGTTGCAATTAGTTTCCTCAAATGGGTTGATTTACCTTTTTAACTCAACTTTGAGTCAACTTTTTGGGGTTTACAGTGTAGTTGTTATTATTATTATTATTATTATTATTATTATTGTTATTATTATTATTATGTGCTAATGCATATTATTTGTGGAAACTCTCAGTGTTTTAAAAACTTTTTTTATTTTTTTAAGAAATTTATTAATTTTCAAATATCTTCCTTTAGTCTAAAAATTTCCACATGCATATTTTTTCACATTAATTTTTTTACTTACAAAAATAAAACGAATTCTGAAACAACAGATTGACTGTCCAACTAAGATTTACAAAAGACATTTTCACTGTATCAATAGTTCTTCAATCTTGCAAGGCTTATTCAGGATAAGAATCATCTCATGACATTAAATAAAGAAACACAGTGCAGCCCCTAAAAACTCAATGAAACTTTAAATCTTTATAATTTGCCACTATGCTTCAAGCCACTAGCTTTTGCCCATTTGTTAGCAAAAAGATTTGTATAAAATTTAAAATATAATAATATTTATTATGATCACTTATTCTTTTATCTATTTTAAAAAGTGCAGGTTAGACTGTGTTTTGTATTCATTTTTACAATAAATATATAGGTCACCAGTATTTCAATACTTTATGTCCACAGAAGTTCTTTATATCAACTTATGCTTTCTGTATACAGTACTCAGCCTTTGAAATGGATCATCACCTATGTTTTGGACAATTTTGAAAAACTTTTTCGATCCACTTCAAATACTGACTACTGTATATAATGGGATGTCTCATCTTTGACTAGTTTAGGTTTTTGTTCTCCCCAAAACTCTGAAGCGTCTTCTCACCTGGAAGATAAGCACTTTGAAGTGGTTTCTCTTGAGCAGATGGGTGTGGTTGGCCTCTAGACGCTTCACCTGGCTGCTCTGCTTGTCCAGGCGCTCCTTCACCTCCTTCACGTTGTTGCCGGTTTTGCGGGAGCGCTCCAGCAGCTTGGCCACACTGTTGGCAGTAGACATGTGGCCCTTGGTGAGCCGGGTCACGTCGCCCTGCACCAACCGCACCGCCCCCTCCAGCTCAGCCTGCTTTTTCTCCATCCTCCGCTGGTTGTCTTGCACCGTCTCGATCATCGTCGCCAGCTTGTCCAGCAGTGCCACCACTGTGATGGCACTGACCTGGCTGCCCGGGGCTGTTGGGCTGGTCGGGGACTTGGAGCCAAGGCGGGTGAGGGTTTGAACGGGAGAAGAGGGTGCAGATCCAGGGCTGAAGCTGGGAACGAGGAGATCCTGAATATCCTGAGCATCCTGAGCATCCAGAGCCAGTGGCGTCGGGCTGCTCTCCTCTCTAGGTGCGGAAGCAGTGCTTCGCTCGGCGTGAGAGGAGTCTTCACCCATCCTGGAGTCAACGCTGGTGCTTTGAAATGCAGTTGATAGATTGACTCTCACAGACACTCTCCTGCCTTCTGCGCCTCTCTAAAAACAACATTCCCAACACTCCACTTAAAAACTCCCCACACACCCAGGGGAGGAGCCTGTTGCTCTGGCAGTTACAGACCAGCCCATCACAGTAATGTGAGTAAAGACTGTCAGTGTGAAAGTGTACCACTGCGTTTCTGCATTTTCACTCAGTGCAGTTTCAGTGTTGCTGGATCACCTTGAGATTATTCATGTTTTGGATTGTTTGTGATGTGGATGAAATGTTATCAGGAGGTGTATTTGAGTGACATGACCCACAGCAGTGCTTCTGTGAAGGAATGTGGGCTTGTGTACACGCACCTGAACGTCTCTTCATTTCTTCACGAGTCTCTGCTGGAGTTTCATCTCAGCTGTTTTGGAGAAAAGGGAAATGTCACTTGGGAAAATATGGAAACCATTGTTTGAACAGTGAACGGCTCATGTGTGGCCATGGCACCATGCCAGACACACACACACACACACACACACACACACACACACACACACACACAATGTATTTAAGCATAGATCATCCAACAAGGAAAATACTGTCATTATTTTCTCACCCTAGTGGCATTCTAAACCTTTATGACTTGCCTTCTTCTGTGGAACAAGACTTAATATATTCAGTAGAAAGTTTACTCTGCTAGTTTGCATATATTAAAACTGGAAAAGTAGCAGGGCCTTGTCAAAAATATTGTTTTGGTGATAACAAACAGCTTAGACTATTGGTGACATTATTTAAAGGTAAACAAAAAAAGAACATAAAAGTAAAACATAATTCTAATAAATGTAAATATTTTAGATATGTGTATCACAACAATTTTGAAGCAACATAGCACTAGATTACAAGTACGTTAGCATAAATTAAACTTAGGGCTGCTAACAAGTACATATATTGTTCATTAATCCGAATAAAGAAAGAGTAGTAAAAACATTTACTCATTCATAGATCCGTGACCATGAAAGTAAACATTGTGAAAAAGGCTCACCTGAAATCTGGCGTGAAGCTCATATCAAAGATAAACACGCCTCATTATTCTCTTTCGACCAGAGGTCATTTCTGGATAATGATAATCAATGTGGACAGGAAGGATAACACGCATAACTTAGATATCTATAAGAGACTGGTATTACAATGACAAGAATCTATCATGGAATAAAAACAATCTTCCACATCCGTTCATTTCTTGAGATTGTGAGGCCATTGGCTCGCTTTTCCAGTCACAGCAGCCCGAATGCGCGCGCACACACACACGCTCAATGAAAACACTGCTAATGTTCCCTCTGTTGTAGTTTGGCGTGGTGTGTGGATTCTCCTGTCATGTGCTCAGATTATAGAAACAATGAAAAAATGTTTCCCTAAGGGCCACACATCCACGTCAGACAAACACAGAAATACTCCGAAACACATTATCCTTAAAGGATAGTTCAGCCAAGTGTTACTCACAGATATGTCTTTTCAATTTTTACCCCCGTAAAACAACAAAGAAGAGATGGCACTGACAGTTCTGTGGATCATCGTATGTACAAGAACACTGAGGAAAAAGAAGACTGCCATTCTACAAGTGTTCAGATTAATCTGTTCCATATTCAGCCATCGTATCGTGCAGGTCTGACCTCTGCAGGTAAAAGGTACTCACTGCAAAAACAAAATAAATAAATAAAAACTAAATAAATGAATAAAAAATGATAAGAAAGAAAGCTTAT
>CAIGQZ010032266.1:3382632-3398677 GCA_903798205.1 Danio tinwini | reverse complement strand
ACTGCAAATACACTGGATCAACAACACACATACACACACTCACCCACACACACACTGCAAACTCACCGTCAACAACACACCCATACACACACACACTGCAAATGCACCGCATCAACAACACACAAGCACACAGAGCAAATACACAGCGTCAACAACTCACACACATAAACACAGAACAAATACACTGCAACCACACACACACTCTGCAAATGCACTGCTTCAAACACACACACCCTAAAGATTTCCAATAGCAAATCAAGTTTCAATGGCTTTGTGAGTGAATCAAACCAAAAGGTTGAGATTTCCTTAAAAAATCTGCTTGTTTGGCTAATAGTGTGTGTGTGTGTGTGTGTATGTGTGTGTGTGTGTGTGTGTGTGTGTGTGTGTGTGTGTGTGTGTGTGTGTGTGTGTGTGAGAGAGCATGTGTTTATCTTGTTGGGTGAGGGGATATGTCCTATTGATTTGTAAGAGGCATGTGGTTTCTCTGTTATCTAAACTTCTCCAGCATGGCCTGTGGGCTTCCTGTCTGTCCGGCTGCCCTTTACTCACATACTCTTGCCTTGGATAAGGATGACTGAGTCTGTGTTTGGTGAGGATCACTCTCTGCGGGGAATGGGGGTTCATCATGGCTCGTTTCCACTGACTGGTACAGTACGGTACGGTACGGGTCGGTACGGGTCAGTACGGGTCACCTTTATCAGGCTTGCGTTTCCACTGCTAAAAGGGTACCAATGGTACTCTTTTGGTGGGCGTGGTGTAAGACAGAAAGTTGCAGTCAATGTCATTTTCGCTTGAGAAAATGTCTACAGTAAAGCTGTACTAGTCGCTCACATATCATATGAGAAGCACTTCTCACAAAACAGATGCTTTACACACATAAATGTTCATTACTAACTTTTCTATGAACATGAGTTGATTATAACTGCGGATCAATGACAGTGTGAAATAGCCTACTGTAACGTCTGCAATTATATAAAATAAATAAATAAATGCAGCATATATGAACACATACAGACCCTTACAGTCTCCGATATGTTACCACTTACAGAAAAACTACACACAGCATACATTTAGTCCTTATTTAGGTTCAAAACAACATGAAATATAGCCCAGTCAGTGCAGACCTCTCATAATTAAATGTGTCTTTACTCTTCAGCAGCACGTGTAGCCTCTTGTTAGAAAGTAATTCCATCATTTTGAGTTCATAATAGTCCAAAAGGTTATAATAATAGTTAAACATGGCAGTTTGTTCACGTTTGCTAAAAAAATAATGTGCTCTTTTTTTTCACTCTCGCGTTTGTCAGTTTCTGGCAGGATCAGGTTTCAGATCCATCCATCCATCCATCCATCCATCCATCCATCCATCCATCCACCCACCCATCCACCCATCCATCCATCCATCCATCCATCCATCCATCTATCCACCCATCCGGCACTATTTACATTTAACATGAAAACAGTTAATGCATTTCTCAAAACAATTAGTCATTTGTGCACATCATAGTAGCAGTTTCTCATTCCTTCCAGCAAATTGCAAATGCTTTTGGACATGCATCAATTGCTTCCATACAACTCTCTGCTGTTTGTAACATTATCATTTGCTTATGTCATGTCAGTCAAAATTAACTAAACTTGTAAATGCTGAATAGTCATTCCATATAAAACTAATAGTCTTCATTTAATTACTTGAGTCATTACATACAAAATGTTGAACTAGTTGTCAAAATCTGTCAAGCTTATTTTATATAAAAAAATGTAATCTTTGTTTTTTTCTTGAAAATGTCTTCTAAATTGAACAATGTGTAGGTTCAACAACTATGTTGTAGGTTCAGTTCCAATATGTACTGCAATATTGTTTACAGTTGTGCACAGCTCAAGGAAGTTTATGTTTGTTGTAAATAAGGGTGTATTTCTTCTTTTGCACAATGCTGTGAATAAATTAGAATTGCAAAGAGCATATGCAGTAAAAAAAGTAAAGCATACATATTCAGTGTCTTAGATACAGGGCCGGATTAACCAATGGGCATTATGGGCACAGGCTCAGGGGCCCGTGCGCACATGGGGCCCCTGCAAAGGGGGATGAATGTCAATTTTGGAGTGTCTATTTAAGCTAAGTGCAAATAGCGCACCTCGTTGGAATAAGCTAGATGACTCATTCACACCCATCACCATTTGATTGACAGAGACAACATATGTAAAGAGCGCAGCAGACAGCAGTGTGAGTGGCGTAGCTCGTAAAGTGCATAGCAACATGTTTTGATGCGATCAATCAAGAACCAGGTTCGAATCCAGCGACTGATGAACACGTTCTTCTTTTTTCCCCTCTCCATATAAGATTGTGCCTACTCTTCATCACGAGGAAGACAAGTAAGAATCATTAATAAGTGTGCATTATAGAAGACTCAGATTCATAGGACTGAATAGGAGAGGTGTTATATCCAAATCATATGCATTATAAGTTTATAACAGTTATATATTAAAAATACCCGTAAATATAAATGTTTAGCACTGCTTCAGCGAACAAACAAGTATATTAAAATCCATAAATTTTCACTATAGTTGTAGTAGTATTTTTTTTTCAAAGTATGCTTTAAATGCTTTAAAAATAAGTTAAATCTTTGTAGACTGGAAATATATGTACTGTATTGTACTGTATATGTACTGTCATTCGGTCACGCACCAGTCGACTGAAGGAAAGTTTCTTCCCTCAGACTATCAGGCTGATGAACACTTAACACACCCCACACAAACTCTCCCATACCCCACACTGCACACCATAAAGATGTAGCATGCACTGCACTTTAACCAATCCATACTTAAACAATACTGCCTACAACTATGTGTACACCTATCCATCGTACGCATCACTGTCACATTGCCAAATTTACACTGTTTTGTTTCTTTTTTGTGAGTATGTTGTTGTATTTTGTATTTTACACTGTCGCTGTATTTGCACTGTCTGTATTTTGCACTGTCTGTATTTTGCACTGTCTGTTTTTTGCACTGTTGTTGTATTTGCACTATCTGTATTTTCCACTGTCTGGAGCCAGCACCTAAGCTTTTCACTCATCATAGCACACGTGCTGCTGATGATGTGACAATAAAAGTGATTTGATTTGATTTGTATATCATTTATTTAAAAAAATGTGGGCAATACATTATAGATTAATTTTATTTAAAAAATATTATTTTACAGTTTTTCTCAGTGGCTTTGGTGCATTTCTCACAACACTATTTACATTTGCACAACAGTTAATGCATTTATCAAAACAATTAGTACAAACTGCAAAACCTAGTGGATAACCTGCAAAAGTGTGTCACTTGCTCAAAATGAATATCTCATTCATCAAAAGCAAGTATTGATGTCAATGAAAGTGTCAGTGTCATCAAGATGAAAATTCCTGCCACCATTGTTTATGAACAAGACAGTCAAATGGCTTTGTCATGTTTTCATTATGACACTTTTTTTCCAATGCAAAAAAATACAATGTCTTGTAGGCCCCCCCACCTGGCCGCACCCCTATAGTTATATATATAATAATACATCCTAATCTGTGTAAATCCCAAGTCACGATGTCATGCTTATGTCATGTCAGTCAAAATGAACTAAACTTGTGAATGCTGAATAGTCATTCCATATAAAACTAATAGTCCTCATTTCATTACTTGAGTCATTACATACAAAAATGTTGAACTACAGTAGTTGTCAAAATCTGTCAAGCTAATTTTATTTAAAAACGTTAAATCTTTTTTTTTTCTGAAAAAGTCTTCTAAATTGAACAATTTGATGAATAATTTACAGACCTGTGTATGTTGTAGGTTCAGTTCCAATATGTACTGCAATATTGTTTACAGTTGTGCACAGCTCTACCCAAAGCTCTACCATTTTGCACAATGCTGTGAATAAATTAGAATTGTAAAGATCAAATGCAGTAAACATGTGAAACATACATATTCAGTGTCTTGTACTCAGATATCTCACTAAATGCAGTGATGTCTAACTTTACTGTAGTTTTCAAATGGCTGTGCAAATAGTATATAGTGCTGTCTTGAGCATTTTCAGAAATTGTCACTAAAATCTGACTTTTATGCATTGGTCCTAATGAAAACATGACAAAGCCATTTGACTATCTTGTTCATAAACAATGGTGACAGGACTTTGCATTTTGATGACACTGACACTTTCATTGACATGAATACTTGCTTTTGAGGAATGAGCTATCCATTTTGAGCAAGTGACACACTTTTGCAGGTTATCCACTAGGTTTAGCAGTTTGTATTAATTGTTTTGAGAAATGCATTAACTGTTGTGCAAATGTATATAGTGTTGTGAGAAATGCACCAAAGCCACCGAGAAAAACTATAATTAAGCTATTAAGCTATTAAGCAGAGCAGCAAGCAATGTTTTCTTACAAAAGTTTTGCTCCACTTTTTAGCACGGATAGGTCTTTATCAATATCAGTAGGTCGTATTTTCCATTAAGAGAAAATACCTAGGTTAGCTGCCCAATAATAAAATTTAAATTGTGGTATGCTAATTCTTAGTTTTACATAAATGTTTCTTTAATATTCTTACAGTCTTAAAATCCCACAAAAGGGGAACAATTATCGTATCTAACTGCTTAAAAAACTCTGTGGGATGAAACAAGGAAGTGACTGAAATAAATACAAAAATCGTGGGAGTACTACCATCTTAATGGAATTAATTCTTCCTGCCATTGACATTGGTAGCGTTCTCCAAAAATCGATGTTTTAACATCCGTTGCCACCTTGTCTTTAATAGATCTTTGGGTTCCTTAGTAACTGTAAACTGTAATTTTTTGCTACTTTAAATGGTTCGGATTTTAAAAACTGTTGGTCAATATTTTTGTAATAAGCATTACCCCACTCTTTTCCCAGTTGATTGTGAAGCCAGAGAATGTCCCAAATGTTTTAATCAAAGACAAAATTGAGGGATCAGATTTCTGGGGGATGGGTAGTAAATTTGACGTTATTCTTTCCTCTGGCTGCCGTCATCAGTCTCACACAATTTTTTTCTTTGTTCTGAAAGTCCTGATAACACCATTGTAGAGTTTTTCTTTTATTATTTGATCAAATAAGTGTATTATAATTGTAAAAAAAATAGCAAAATATGTCAGAAATGCAAATCACAAATCATCAATTAATACAAAAATGTATAAATAAAAGTAGTTCAGTGTAATTGAAACACATTATCTGCATTATTTACATGTGCAAGGTATTTGTATACTTATAAAATGTATCATTTTGCCAACATAACTAAACTGAAATCATTATTACAGTCTTTCAATCTCTGTATCAAACACACGCCTAGACTAGTGTAATAAAACAACAGCCAAACAGATCGGGGTCTTGTCATGGCACAAACACACAGACACGCTATTAACGCAGCTTATAGCATTGGTTTTATTTATAATCTCGCATCTGATTTTATCAGCAATCCTTTCAAATGATGTAGGAGGACAGAAAAACAGAGCAAGACTAAAAAAAGGAGGGCTGCGGAGAGAGGTGGAGTGTTTTGTAGAGGAACAATGAGGTGAGTGAATCATCTGCAGTCAAGTGTATTGAAGCGAGGGGCCCGTCGTGGGACCATCCCTACGACTCAGGCATAAATGCCTCAAATTGTGCTGATATCTCAGAGGACGGAGAGGCCGGCCTGTTTCATTCTGATGCCTCTAAACAGCCCAGCTCTCTAGCCAGTGCTTGCAGAATCTTTAGTGAATCTACAGGCTGTCTTTGCCAAGGCCGACATGTAATTCTCCTCAGACGTCCTGAGAGAGACAGGCAGGAGGGAGGAAGAGAGGCCTTCTTCTATTAAGATTAAAGGCTAGTCTCCTTCACTCCTGCTGACAGCTTGAGCTGCTCACTGACGCTCAGGGCAACCAAAACCTCCGTCTGCACATCCACGGGTGGACTTTAAATATATCATGTGAGTCATGATTTTTTCACATGTTTACAACTCGGATAGATTTTTCAGAACGGAAAACCATTTCTTATTGAAAACTGAATAAAGACGTTTTTAAAATCACAAAGTGACTTATTTTTGTACTGAATATTAATGAGTTCTCAGTGCAGGAGCTAAGAGGCTGTTCATCAGAAACTGTCCTTGTTTCTATCTTGTTTATTAAGGGCAAGTTCTCAAAGTTTCTATAACAATTAACTGAGATTTGCTCATGTATGGGAAGAAACCTAATATCATAAAATAAAAATCTACCTTCTGCAATTTTTCCAAATGATTAACTAGAAGTCAAGTTATTGTTTGTTGCTCTTAGAACTGGGATCAATGGATTATTTATTTTATTCAATGGATTATTTATTTACAGTTAACTGAGATTTGCTCATGTATGGGAAGAAACCTAATATTACCCAAATATCCCATATTTGATCAAAACAAAATACAAATACAAAACTAAAGGTAAGGCTACATTGAGATATGAAAATATTTACTGTTCACACAATACCTTTCAAAAATTTAAGTAACACTCTTACTCAACACTGATGCATTAATTTGATCAAAATAGACAGTAAATTTGTTAATAATGATATTTTCAATGTATTTGAATTTTATTTTTTAATGTACATTTTTGGCTGTTTATGTGAACCTTCTATTCAAAATATATATATTTTTAATCATAAGAAATTTCATAAAAACAATGGGTTAATGATGTTGGAAATTCAGCTTTGTCATCATAGAAATAAATGACATAATAAAATGTAATGTACATGTATATATACACACAAAGAAAAATAATTGCAATATTAAATGTAACAGTTTTCTCAATGTTTATTGTACTGTAAGTTTTTGTGAAGCATAAAAAATAGCAAAAAAAAAAAAAAATGCAAAGATGAGTCCAAACTTTTAAAGTTTCAGTTTAAATAATCAACACACAATAAAAGTAAATGGAAACCACAGCTGCCAAAGGCAAATTTCAATGAGAGAATTTGTTTTTGCCAACTTTTAATGTGGTTCTAGAATGCACAAAATAGAGAAATGTTTTCACTCATTTTTGTTTGATTTTTAGGGTTAGCAGCCTCTTGGCTCTTCCACTTTTATTGTATTAAACAGTCCAGTATAACCATTCATCAAAACATGCACAACAAATAAAATCATACAGCTTTGGAATGACGAATCATGACAAAAAAAACAAACAAACTATTTTTATGAACTGTCCCCTCAATACAAGATGAATTTCCCATGAAGTAATGTTTTTGTCATTTTAGGTTTTGTGCTTACCAAACATCTTCTGCATCCACATCACACTCTGCCCCGAACTGGCAAATGTCACAGGTGGACGTCTCCTTCTGTCCGTTCTCCGCCGAACCCTCGTTCCCTGCTTAGATACGCAAAGACAGGACAGAATAGGCCACTGTGAGTTTCACAAACGTTACTTGGACCAAGATGAGCATGCAATCACTCTCACCCGCAAACATTCATAAACGGATAGAGAGATAGAGGACAGACACAATTCTCATTCTGTCTTTGTCTCTGTCTCTCCTGAGAAGTTCAAATCCCCCCCGATCTTTCCTCTGCCTCGCCCCTCATTTCATCATGATGATTTCTGATTTGACGCTCCTGCTCCCTGGTGATACAGGCTTCCCAGGAGCCGCAGCTTAAAGCCCTTCACTATTGCATATCTGCCCTCATCAGTGGACGGGGAAAAGCAATCCTGTACGCCATGGAATTTAAATTACGTCTCCTCCTCTGAGGATCATCGTTCCCCTTTGGATCCTGACCCTCCATTATAAGGTGCTATTTTTAAAACTTAGACTGCAAAGACAGAGAGTATAGAATAGAAAGGCAGGAGAATAAAAAAAAAGAAAGTATAAGAAAAAAAGTACTACATTTCCATAACAAACAATGCTGAAGTCATAGGTGCTTTTGATTCTCATTTTTGTTCAATGACAAGAACAAATGCTTTTAGAGATCAGTTCAAAGTCAACATGAGATCTAACTTTATTCATCCTATTTCTCTATGTACATAATAGTGTTTGTTATAAACATTGTGTCTGTGCACTAAATTATTTAGTAAAAAATGAATTTGCCCTCATAATCTTTAATCAAATATTATAATCTTTCCTGACCCCTCAAAATGACTTTTCTTCACTTCTGGTCACATGGAATGTCTTTAGGGTGGGGCTATCAGTGCATATCTCACTTCTGCCTTTCTTTTATCTATTGGTCAATCTTCCTCCATTTTGTTGGCATCGCCCATCTTCCAACAATCCAATCAGTTCCCAAAGGAAATCGTGCACTGCCCTACACTTCCATCGCATATACGTCACAATTTGGGGAAAAGTACAGTCTTAACGTTCATGCTGACTTTAAGCATATTTCACATATATTCTGATGTACAGTATAAAAAATAAATAAGATTTGAAAATAAAAGACTGATGAAAGGTAGAGGACTTTTTTCACAATGTATCTGGCACCTGGTAGTAATTAATTATTTGTCAAACTCATTGTCTCATTTACCTTCCAGCTTAAATTTCCAGTTTTCAATGGCTATGTTTACATGCAGCTATATAATCCGACTGTAATTGGATTGATGGTTCAACTGGATTGAAAAAACTTTAAACACTTTAATTGATTTGACTGAGCTCTATCTAAATGAAATTCGGATCAAAGCAGAAGGGGTGGTTTATTTGTGTTGTAATTCAATCCAATAGCAAAAAAAAAAAAAAAAAGGTAAAGAAAAATGACCATTTAAATGCTTGAATCAGACTACTTTATCAATCATATTTAGAAGCCCCTGGAGTACATGCTTAGTGCAATGTTGACATGCATTAGACTATGCATATGATAAATAAAACTACTGACTGTATTTTGTTAACTGCTTAATCAAGCATGTTATTTTAGAAAAGCACTATAACCAGGGCTTGACATTAACTTTTTTGATCACCAGCCACCGTAGCTAGTAGTTTTCCAACATTACTAGCCACTCGCCATTTTCACTAGCCACAATTTTGTTGTTGGGAAAATATTTTTATATGCATAAATTTGGCTTTTGCATGCTAAATTGACTTGATTTAGACTTTGTTGTTATGTCCACATGCCTCCTCTTTTATTTCACTTTTTTGTGTGTATGACCCTGCTCAATGTGCATGAGCAAATGGGCTGTGGTTTCACAGTGTCACATTGCAATTTGTTTTTATTTCACAGAACATTTCAGAGCTCACCACTGAGGATTTACCAAATTTATCTCTGACCACACAAAAAATAAATAATTACTTCTTAGCCACAAATGTTAAATAATATGTCAAAACATGCAAAATATAGCTGTATACATGCTCTTTTTATTCAACAAAACCTTCCTTAAAAAACAATTACATTTAAATAATAATATTGCCATGTATCTAAAACTATGCACAGTAGCCTAGTCTGTCCAGGCTAAAGGTCTCTCAGATCACTAGTTAACACATACATGAGGAGTTAATCTCCTATTAAAGCAATGTTATTGTAACAATGATAATTAAACAATATTAACAAAAATAACTGTAAGCAAAAGAAACAGGTGAAAAACATCATGCGTACAGGGGTAATTTTAGGCCCATAATCCTTTCTGTTCAAAGAATAGTTGAAACAAAACCGGAAACCGCTGCTGCTTACAAAAGACATTTTAGAAACCGGAGCAGGACTGTGGGTGTACAAGCATCACATTTTGTTCAGTCTATTTGAAAGAGAACCAATCGCAGCAGATGCGTTTTCTTTAGGCATGGTTGCTTAGCACCAGGACACGGGAGAGTGCATGCCTTTTAAAACAGCCGCACATCACATCACCTGTGCGCACGAGTGATCATCCTCCCATTCGGTATTCATTTGCTTTCCTTTGCTTGCGCGAACGCTATTTTTGTCAGTCATGCTGCTTCTCGATTCTAAGCAGCTGTCATCTAGTCATAGCTCTTAGAGGAGTTGGTGAAAATCACCAAGCTGGGCGCACCTTTGAAGGATCTGACGGACCCAGACATGGCACTTAACAAATTCACGCTATTCTACAGCCTTTCATAGCACATAAAGCACAGATACTCTCTCAACAAAATCAATGTCAGCCATTTTACAGTGAAACTGGAGTGATTTCACATTTGTGAAGTGAACTTCACGTGCCAATGACGCAAGTAAACTTAAAATATTCAAGCATTTAATTATGTGCAAATAGCGCAATTTACTCACGCAAGGCACATCCGGTGTGAATGCCCAATAATGGATACAAGTACCAGTCTTGCATTGAGTTGACGAACAGAAGGCCATTCAGGGCTATTAAACAACCTGTAAGATGGTGAGTCATTCTGAAGAGGCGGACTTCCTAAAACAGCAGGATGACTAGAAGAAGGCCAATGAGACAACCCTTTCAGCCATAGCAAAAGAGAATTCAAATCTGTGATTTCTACAATTTTAGTAATTCATTCAAGTCCCCCCAAAAAAGGCTGGCCATCATGAAAGACAAATGCACAAGAGGACAGGACCATGTGAAGAATCCTATTGGGCAGTTGCTCATCATTTCAGCACTGAGCACGGTAAAAATTTGTCTTGACATACAGTTACTCTTATAAATAAGTTGCCAAAAAGTGCCCAGTTGACTTATTCTGGACAGATTCAGGTGTGTGAAAACATGGACCCTTAACCTAAACATGAGGGCAGAAAAGAGGATTTGAAAGACAAAAGACATGTCTTACAATAAAAAAGCTATGTCTTAGGATAATTACTTCCCAACACTAAAGTGTATGTGATTTTAGACACATTCAAAGACTTGTCAAGTGTTACTTGTCGACACCTGCTGGTATAGTGATGTAACCTGCAGAAAGAGCAGGTAAAAAAAAAACCTAGAGTGTCAGTCCGTCTGAAAGTTAGAAAAACACAGTAAGAATGAAATGAATGCTGAAGAGTACAGGTGAATGATGCAAAAATAATAAAATAAATGGATATTCTTCCAGCATTATGTATAATTTTGATTCATTGTATTTATTTACTGTTCATTTCTACTCATAGGCTACAGTTTTACAAGCAAGGACTAACTGACCAAGCCTGCTCCTGCTTCTACTTGAGGTGTGTCTGCATGAACGCAAAGGGTCAGGAAAGGAGAGATGTGCTGCAGGGAAGGGGCAGTAACACTTATCTCCATCTCCTATTTAGACAGACCCTCTGAATTGATTTCCCTGACCAGGAACACGGGTCGATCACCAGCTCCCTCTGTTTTCAGCTTTAACTGCTACCAAAAAAACATGTTTAAGAATATATATGCTGTTCTGTTTGCGGAAAACAAGGTCAGGGACAGTTTTAATGTACCTTTTCTAAATAATGGCTACAGAAGTTCAAATTCTTTTATTATTATTGTTTTCTAACTTTATTTTTTTTGTCTGTTTTTTACCTTAAATGTAGCACATATTGAACAGTGGAAAGGGAGATGCTCAAATGAAGAGAAGACAGATGGTAAGTGTCCAAGAAAATAGCTCTTAATGGGAAAAACCTATTTGTGCAGAAAGTAAGGAGAAAGGTGGGGGTGGATTTAGGGCACAACATGGGCTGTCAGACAGATGATGAATGAAGCCTCCCATCTCCTGCACAGTGTATGGAAACTGACCTTCACAACAAATAGCAAGAATAAGTGTAGCATTCAAGTCTGGGTCAAATGAGCTGAATATGAAACCAGATCACATCATGTACTATAATACACCAAGAGAATAAATAAATATCACAGATATCAAATATCTTGTGTCTTGTTATACAATAAAGAAGATCTCAAATTATACTTTTTTAACCTCACTTTAATGGGTCAAGGAAACAAACTAAAAATGCAGTATGATACATGTTGAGCTAGTAGCTGGTCATGTCACTTTGTTGGCAAAATGCATCTATACTCATTCAAAGTCACAGATATCACCCTGCAGCCCAAGACTGGTTACTCACTGAAGCTAAGCAGGGCTGAGCCTGGTCAGTACCTGGATGGAGGACCACATGGGAAAACTAGGTTTCTGTTAAAATTAATTATTAGGTATTAGGTATTCATTCATTAATTAGGTAAAACAGGGGGCGCTTAACTTGTGTCTGTGTCCTAATGCCCCAGTTAAGTGAAGGGGACACTATACTGTCAGTGAGTGCTGTCTTTCGGATGAGAAGTTACAGTGAGGTCCTGACTCTCATAAAAAAATTAAAATCCCATGGCACTTCTTGTAAAGAGTAGTGGTGTAACCCCGCTGTCCTGGCCTAATCCCTCCATCTGCCTTTACTGATCATGGCCTTCTAATCATCCCGAATTAGCTCTATTACAGTCTTTTCACTCCACCAATACATGGTTTGTGGTGAGAGCACTGGCACCGTTGTGCTGTGGCTGCCGTTGTATCATCCAAGGGGATGCTGCACACTGGTGGTGGTGTGGAGAGTACCCCCCACCCCCATGTTTATATTTGTGAAGCGCTTTAGGTGTATGGCCAATGACACAATAAATGTGCTATATAAATACACATTACATTCATGCCTTTTTTTGTTTGTGCATGATGCAGACAATTAATTAGCATTTCTGTGAATAATGCAGAGATGATAACAGTATCATTATTAAAAATAAGTCATTTTTGTTTTTAGATTTTATTAAATTAAAAGTTTAAATTAACATTAATTAGTCATTGGTCAAAAAATTCAAGATATATAAGATATATTATCTGGAAAAAAGTAAAATTGACAAAAATAATTTTGGAAAAATGTTCTTTACTCACAAACATGATTGTTTGGCAATGTACACTTAACTGTAGACTGTTTTGTTTCGCCCCATTTGCAAAAAATACTCTTAGATAAATTGTATTGTTTCATACATGAGATGAAAATAAATCCCACTTGATTCGTTTGAGTGGTATTCATCACAATGTACACAATGAATGAATGGATGAACGATAATTCCTGGGTCATCTAATGAAAAGCAGATCAGATTAATACACCCCCGCCCACCCCACACACACCATTTATGAAATGAAAGGGGTTTAAAACAGTACAGTTAAACATTTGCTTGGTCGCAGTCACTAGACTCTCTTTGTTGAGCTCTCACTAGACTCCAAAAGGTCAAATTCTATCTTGTATACTATTTTGCATTTTGAAGATATGATTAGCATGCTTCTGTAATGCAATGTATAAGTCTACTATAAAAAACAAACGTGTATTATAATAAAGGGCTCTATCTCATATCTCCATGATGAGCTGCTATCACACAAGAGCACACTGAGCTCTGGAGAGATACAAAGGTCAAGTGAATCTCCACAGATGGAGAGGACACATTACATCTTTGAATCAATAGACAATGTAGGAAGCATAATGCTTACGGTGGAAAGATGATAGCCTGAAAGAGGATCTTTGGATTTCCACTGATCTCCGAAAGCTAATGATGCTGCTTGTGTGCGGTGAATGTGACATTTAGGCATTTTGTATGATCTACAGAAGCGCCTTAACACTTGCTTTCTCAAGAAAATCTCAAGAGCTGTTCCTCTTTGTGCGGCAGTAACATGAGATTTTTCAACTTGAAATGACTTTATACTTTAGGTGTTGTTTATAAAAAATCTCTTGAAAATATCTAGTGAAATATTATTTAATGTCATCATGGCAAAGATAAAATAAATCATTTATTAGAGATGAGTTATCAAAACTATTATGTTTGGAAATGTGTTGAAAAAAAAAAACTCCATTAAACAGAAATTGGGAAAAAAAGTGGGGCTTAAGTTGCATGGATATATTTTTAATAACAGCAAAATAATAATAATAATAATTATAATAATAATAATAATAATAATAATAATAATAATAATAATAATAATAATTTAAATAAATATCATATGGGTCAAATTTTTTATTTTGAATAATTATTATTAAAAGTGTTACTAATGGAGTTACTTTTTTCAAGAACAAGTAATGAAATAAATAAATCTGTTTCCTCTGTTACCATTACTGACAATAAAACGCTGAGTTAGATAATTAATAAATATTACTTGCTGTAATTGTTTTGATCTGAGTTGGCTTTCTCAGATATAGGACCTGTTCTGGTGTGTGTGTATGTGTGTGCGTGTTTCAAGGGCAGTGGAGCACATAACTGATGATGATTGATGTGTAAGTGTGTGTTGGAGGGTCAGACAACACCATAACTAATGATGATTGGCTAAAAACACAGGTAATAACGTGAGCTCCTCTTTCAAAGGAGGAGACAAAGCCACTATATCAAACCAACAAATACTAGTTTCATAGTGTTCTGATGTGTAAATAGCCTAATTAACAAGATCTTTGTTACATTTCTTAAGGAGCATCATTTGTTTTTAGACTTTTTTTGCCAGTTGTGGTTTGTGCAATTACTATTACTATAAGTTTTTGTAGCCATAGAAATTATAATATTTACAACAGAATATCAAATTTTGATAGGTGTCTCTCACATTGTCTCACAGCAACATAGTATAGAATAGTCTACAATGTTTTATAATAATAATTCAATCAGTCCCTCCAGGATTTCGGTATTTTGTGATCACTGAATTTATCACAAAATCAAGCAAACTCTGCAAAATTTTGCAGATTTCCCACAAATTCGGGGACTAGAAGATCTTTCTATACCATCATCATGACACGGATTCACCCAAAACAAAGGTCATGTGAACGCAAACAACCCTCGCTAAGCCACAATTTTACACACATCCTGAACGTAGGTGACAGTATATACCTTTACCCTGGTCTGTAACTCAGCATTAAACCAGAAGAAGACAGCACACTTTAAATATGAGTAAACAAACAAAATCGCATTTACCTGCAAATATTACTGGGAAAAACTTAAGGTATTAGTAAAATAAAGACTTGTTGCAGGCACAGCACATAACACTCAGCTGTTGCACAGATCCTTCTATTTCTATTTACCTGAAGCTGTAGTCAGAATTATTAGCCCTTCTAAATGTATGTAAAAACAGCAACAACAACAATTTTTATTTGGCCTTCATGAAAGTCTACCTGTGCAGCAATTCAGTGGATTTTGATCTTTGAGCTGTTGTGCACACACAATTTTTATATGGATACAAGATAAAAAAACAACAACAACATACACTCTCAGAAATAAAGATATGCGAGCTGTCACTGGGGTGGTACCTTTTCAAAAGGTACAAATTTGTACCTTCAAGGTCCATATTAATACCTCAAAGGTACATATTAGTACCTAAAAAGTACAAAAATGTTCCTCTTTTTAGGTACTAATATATATTTTTGAGGTACCAATATGGACCCTTTAAGTACAAATTTGTACCTTTTGAAAAGGTACCACCCCAGTGACAGCTTGTGTACCTTTATTTCTGAGAGTGTACATTCATTTATTCATTTTCTTTTTCAGCTTAGTCCCTTTATTAATCTGGGGTCGCCACAGCGGAATGAACCACCAACTTATCCAGCATTTGTTTTACGCAGCAGATGCCCTTTCAGCCGCAATCCATCTCTGGGAAACATCCATGCACACTCATTCACACACTACGGACAATTTTAGCCTACCCAATTTACCTGTACCGCATATCTTTGGACTGTGGGGGAAACCAGAGCACCCGGAGGAAACCCACGCGAATGCAGGGAGAACATGCAAACTGCACACAGAAACGCCAACTGACCTAGCCGAGGCTCGAACCAGTGACCTTCTTGCTGAGAGGCGACAGCACTACCTACTGCACCACTGCATCACCCAGGAGAGTGTACAGTATCCTCTAAATTCAAGTTACAGGACCCATCGTCTGTGTCTATAGGAGTAATAAAATAAGGTCACAAATATTACCACAAATTTTAAGAAAATCCGCAGCAAAATCAGTAATTTTATGTCACATTTGTGGGTCTTTCTGTTTTTCTTGCATGTGTGTCTGTGTGTGGGAAGTGGGTGTGTCTTGTTTGGGTTCTTCACCGCGTGGTGTGTGTGTATGTGTGTATATGTGTGTTTACATTCATCAGCTGGGTGGTCACGTGTTTTGTTACTACTCTCTACGCACAGGTGTTTGTTATCAGTCACAGCTGCTGCGCGTTCTGCGCGCTATATATGTTCAGTGTT
>CAIGQZ010032266.1:3332033-3380032 GCA_903798205.1 Danio tinwini | reverse complement strand
ATGGACACGCACTGTTTATGGGACTTTCGGTAAATTGACAAGTAAACCCTACAAGAGCATCCTCAGTGAAGCAACTACAAAACAGGATGAGACTGCACAACTTTATTGTGGTTACTTATTGTTATAACTTTACTGTGGTATTGTGGTTAATCCTGAGAGTAAGTTGTGTTCTGTACCCAAACATTTAGTGCAGTGGTCTCAAACTCAATTCTTGAAGGGCCACAGCTCTGCAGATTTTAGCTCCAACCACCTCCAAATCACACCTGCTTAATAGTCTCTAGTAGTCTTCAAGTTGAGCTGTGTTTGATTAGGGTTGCAGCAAAACTGTGCAGAGCTGTGGCCCTCCAGGAATTGAGTTTAAGACTCATGATTTAGTGCCCTCATTTTCCATATTTTAATGTCAGCCCTCAAAATGACAGTGTGTAAGTGGCCGCTGTAAGGATATAAATTATTGTAATTTTTCAGTTTGTTTAGTGATTTCCAGTGGTAAATAAAATCTTTAAAATTAAATGTGGTAAACATACAATAAGGATGTGTTTTTTGACATTTGACCTGCAAACCTGTTTCATAAATAGAGCACCAGGCTCTCAATGCTCCTATCATGTGGTCATCAACCGAGGCTTCACCACATTTGATCCATTAAAACCTACTTCACACAAATAAGGCTCTTTGAGTGTCCTGGGAAAATTGGGGAAAGCATGTCATAAAACCCCCTTTGGCACTTTGCCTCCTGTATCCACACCTGACAGCATAGAAGACCTTGCAGTGACCCATTTGCGCATGTAATTACAGCAATCCGTTGACGACGTTGGCGCAGAGCGAAGGTGTCTAATTTTGTGGAGTGCTCCCGAGGCCCTTTTCTTCCACTGGCTGACAGCTTCTGGAGAGCTCTTTGAAAGCCAGATGAGGGTTTAAATTGGCAAGACGAGTAAGAGCCAATGTGTGAAATTCAGAAAAGGAGGCCTGAAATGGGCTGCCCTTCTTCTAGGGATTAGGGCAGAAGAATTAGGAGAGGAATTAGGGCTCAGAACTTCATTTTTTCCAGCTTTGACCAGATTAAGCGCTGCTCGCTCAAAGTCTTCCATTGAGCGCCGTAAGACCCAACAGAAGATCTACGAATAAATTTCACTCCGGGTCACTTTATACCACATAGAGGTCAACTGTGCAAAATAAACACACAGACGTTTTTATACCACTCTCAAAGATTAAAATGACATACAGATTAGATGTATACCTCAACATAAGCACCATTTCAGCTGTAGAGCACTCCAGTATTCTCCAATGAGAAGTGTGCTAAGGTTTAGAGCCTCTAACATTCACACACAAAGAAACAAGCGTGCTGATCTCCAGCTCTAAATGTGATCTGCCCCTGATGACACCCGTAATAACACTCGTCATGGAGCCGCTCTCAGATATATAATGGAGGAGAAGTGCAGGGGAAGGACATGATATGAAGAGCAGAGGGTGATGAGAAACGAGAGAGTTGTGCAAAATGACATCTGCGGTATGTTGCACAGTGAAAGATAGAATGATGATAGAGAGCATTCGAAAACAGATGAAGGATGAAAGACATAAAGAAGGACTGAAAGAGGGAAATAAACACAAAGGGACAAAGAGAAAAGAGACAGAAAAACCATCTGCAGCAGCTAAGCGGTCGATGGGCAGTCAATAAAGTGTCACTTTCTGCAAGCTAAGAAGCTGGCCTTAATGAGGGGATCTGACCAGGATTGAGGTTGAAATGAACATCTACATTAGTGGCCGCAGCAGCGAGCGCTTTACCACTGGATGACCTTTCCTAAACCACACTCTCAGATTAGACACTAAGATGCTACTAACAATAATAACGAAAAAAGTATTTCTTACATGAGCAGTATGCAGAAAAAGACAGCCGAATTCTGGCCCTGTACCTTTACATCTGGTACTAAGACCACATAACAAGTAGACGAGCGAGACACATTCATATTGTATTCATAAAGACAAAGTAAAAGTAAAAGTAAACAGTGGGTGTGGATTGTTTATCTCTATCATGGGCTAAATGGATGTGGTAAAGTAGGCATTTCATTCATAAAGATCAGGAAAGGGGTTTTATATGAGTTATTACAACCTAACACAGGGTTTTTCGAACTGTGAGGCACGCCAGCACCGATTAAGAGGGCATACCTGTCAACATTGGGATGTGAAAAAAAGGGATATGCCCACCATAATAAGGGATTGGCCCCCCTTTAAAAAATCCCTAAATTACTAAATATGTTGAGTTGGAGCTGTTTTATTGTAAACAAACAGTTAAATTGTCAGTAATATGTTTTATTATTATTGTTAAAAGAAAAAATAAATAGTACATTAGCAGCAAATACATTAGCAGACAGTTCAGATTATTAAAATTAATAGCTATTATAATGAAATAAAATCAAGCTATCACTGTATAATTTAAACATTCTGATTAAAGAGCAACGAATGAATCTTTTATTTATTTAGATTTTTTTTGTTTAATTACATTAAATAACAGTGTCACTTTAAAAATGCACAGATCTACCGTTATAATGAAAGCATTCGATTGCTTTCCTAACTTTTTATGCTCATTTAGGACAAAATTAGTAGTGTTTGAAAAAAAACACACCAAGAAAGACATCTTTAGATATTATTATTATTAATTATGTGTATATGTTTGTTTAAAACCAAAACCCATCCTCCTCTTCAAATTATGTACAGAATCTGTTTGGGAAACAGCCTCTATTTATCACTATGGAGCGCGTCAGCTGATAGTCATGCACAGCTATATGATTTTAATGTAATATAATGTTTTAAGGATTGCATATGAAGGGTGACGACACCTGTAATAAAAGGAAAGGAAAGGGAATCTCGTTTTTATATTTATTTCAAAGTGTTTTCATGCCTAATAAAGCGAAAGCACAGAACAGACTCACATTTAAGAGCAAAGGGTGGCCCCTGGTGGTTTGGCGGTATGGGTTGTGTATAGGAAGGCTCTGCTCTTTATAGTTTATAGCCAGCCTACAGAGAAAGACTGAAAATACAGGAGAAACACAGGAAAATACCTTTACGGGATGATGGGATAGAACTGTAAAATACGGTTTATAGAATACCAGGAAAAATGAGAGCGTTATGATTAAGGGGGGTGCGAGAATTTGAGGTGTGCAATCGAGTAAATTATGATGACGATTTTTATGCGTTCACTAGAGGGAATATGATTAACACTAGCTTCACAGCTAACTATCAGGCACCTGTAGAATTAATGCATTCCAGTAAAATATATACAAATAAAATGGAGCGGGTGCTTTTTAAAATGAATGACGGTGAATGAATGAAAGTAAAACCGGTGAGCCATCTGGCAAAAAATGCTCTTCTAAATCAAACCAGCAGGATGCCCTTCTGGATCTTTCACTTACTTTGAAGACATACTGACAACGTTTACATGGACATCCGTATTAGTTATTTGCCTTAATCTAAATAAGACAATAATATAATTAAGGTGTTATGTGAAGTGCTTTTTGAATGTTGCGTCACCAGGTTATCCACGTTTCCTGCCGAGTTTCATGTAATTTTGGGTGTTTCATCGTTAATTTTTTTTTACTTTAACTGCAGTTCGGCAGTTTCACTTTCAGTCATGATCATTTCATTTATGCCACTATGACAAACTGAAATACTGGAAGAGTATGGTGGAAGAGTGTTGTTTTAATGGAATTTGATACGCACTGACAGCCGTGTGTGTGGATCTTGTCACAAAATTCTGCGAAAAGTCCTACATGACGGTAGTATTTTGTAGTTTGATTGCGGTGTTTACTTCAATAATGCCACTAATATATGCATACTCTACATGTCTTAACTCAATGTTCGACTCAACCACACCGTCAGGGCTCTGCGAACTTGGCTTTGTGAAGCATCATTTTCTGTATGCACGTACATCAAAAGCAAGTAGGCTATGGCTCATGCTTATTGACAGTGGAAGATGATTTAGGGTTAGTCGTGTCAGAAATCCAAGCAGATTAGCATGTTGTCCTCACAGGCTCAGCCATCACACTTAATCAAGTAAGCTGTTTATTTATGTTTCAATGTAACTAATTCTACGCACTTTAAACACAGCAAAAAATATGTGAATGATGTTTGCGCATGCATTATAATTTTGTCTCGAGGGAAGAGTGTCTGGAGTGTGTGTGTGTGTGTGTGTGTGTGTTGCTTGGGGGGCGTGTGTCCTAAAAATTTGAAAACCTCTTGACCTAACAGACTCCTCCTGCTCACCATTTCTGTTAGTTGTCAAAACTGGCAGTCGAACCAGCGCGGTTAAGTATGCTAGCCATGCACATTACCTCAAAATCACATTATCTGAGAATAAAACTTAAAAACAAACAGAAAGTGCATTTTCATATTTCAATTAAGGATTAGAATATTTTTCTTAATGACATGCACAGATGAATTATTCACCACAAAACTGGCAATGTGAGCTAACAAAATCATGGTTAGTTTTGATTTCTTGGGGACTTTAAAGGTGTTAAATCTAGCAGAGACCATTCAAGTAGCCCACACTCTTTTCATAGCTATTTAAGAATCAGTGTTAGTGTTAGAATCAGTTTTTTTTCTAAAGACAAACTTTAAAGGGAGAGTTCACCAAAAAAATCTTCAAACCTTCATGAGATTTTTTTTTTTCTGTTGAACACCAAAGAAGATATTTTGAAGAAAGCTTGCAACAATTGATTTCTGTCGCAGGGAAAGCAAATAATATGCAAGTTAAATTTACAGGTTAGCTTTCTTCAAAACATCATCTTTTTTTGATTAACAAAAGAAAGAAAGTCAAATATGTTTTAAACAAGTGAAGGGTGAGAAAATAATGACAACATTTTCAATTTGAGGTGAGCTTTACCTTTAAACATTGGTACGCAAAGAAATTAGTTGAGGACAGTTGGACATATAAGCATTCATTCATTCATTCATTCATTTTCTTTTCAGCTTGTTCCCTTCGCCACAGCGGAATGAACCGCCAACTTATCCAGCATATGTTTTACGCAGCGGATGTCCTTCCAGCCGCAAACCAACACTGGGAAACACCCATACAGTCTTGCATTCACACTCATACACTACGAACAATTTAGCTTCCCCAATAAATAATAAAAAGAAACATTTCTAAGCCATCAGTTGTTAATGTATTCATCGGTGTGAAAGCTGTAAAAGTTCAGAACAAGCTGTACAGATTCGCTTCATAAAATGGACTTTGAGAAAAAAAATTCAGCATGTTCTGAGAATCTATCAAGCTCTTGTCTCAAAAGATGAAGGTGCATTTGATTCCTCCCGCAATGACCCCTTTAAACAGCCCAGTAAATTCTCCTAGAGCCTCCTGCTGCAGTGCATGTGCTAGAGTCTGGCACCTCATCTCTCCATCTAAACTCTCAGACACCGCAGGGTGGCACAGAGAGCAGCTGAGGCGTTCCAGCTTTGTGTGTGCCAGTCTTTGCCACCGAGCTCCACTAATCCTTCTGGCACCACAGTCGCAATCTTTCACTCCAGTTTTGCCCGCTGATCTTTAGAAAAGATCCAAATCAGCAGCGCAATGCAAGCTGCCGGTCCACAAGAGCTAAAGGCTACCGCAGAGAGCTTTTTATAAAATATGACAAAACCCGTTTAATATGATCTTTTACATCAAAATGCTATATTTCATTCACTTTGTTCTGATTGTCTATTTATAAAAGAGCAATGCTATTTTTCCTCAAGCGGATCTTATGAACTTCATTGACGATGAATGATTTAGTGAGAACGACGTGAGATTTTCCACCTCAGTAGAACAACAACACGTTTTTCTGTTTTCTGTATCAAGTTAAAGGTCATTTCACAACTCAGAGGAATATGCTCATTGCTCAGAGACCTAAACCAAATTTAGATGTTGCCCTTTAACAACATGAGCTCACATGGGACCTTTTAACACCCAACAGCAATGCACAAATGAAAAGCAAGTGAAAACAAATGAAAGCATTTTTACAAGGGATATTCCTTCTTAGCAATAACAAGTCAGTGAGGACAATTACACATTAGGACTAAGATAATTGGCTTTTACAAAGAATTACTTAACTATTTAAAATACATAGTTTAAAAAATACTTTAAACCAAAGTTTGGAACAAATCTCAACTGTTGGCTTGAATAATTAAATGCTTTTTAAAAATTATCTACTTTTTAAAATCAACCGTTGGTTCATATTTGACCAAAGTCTGTGCTGAAACCATTACAAATTTGCATCTTCAAAAATGTAAGAAATATTTTATATAACTTAATGAAACATTAATCCTTTTTTAACAATATATCTATATACATTAAACTTATAATATATAAAAGTTATATTTTGCTTACATATAGATCATTTATATACAGATTAGTACAAACATTGGTCAAAAATTCAAGTTACTTAAATAATTTAAAATGACACATTTACTTAAAACTCTTATTCAAAGCTCAACCTTTGTTTATGATAGTTATTGACTGTCAGGTGAGTAGTAACGATATATACACTACTGGTCAATAGTTTGGGGTCAGTTTTTTTCATGTTTTATTTTAAAAGAAAATGATTCTGTTCAAGGCGGCATTTATTAAATGTAAAAAAAAAATACATATTTAATTGATTATTTATTAAATATTTATTTATTACTTATTGTATGTATTTTCAAATGAAATTATTAGTCTAGTTATTATTGCTTTTATTACAATTACCATTAATAATAATAATATTAATAACAATAATAATCAATTGTAGAGTGATTTCTGAAGAATCATGCGACTCTGAAGACTGGAGTAATGAAGCTGTAAATTCATCTTTAAAATCACTGGAATAAATGATTGATTTAAATTATAATCTACTTTTGAGCAGTTATTTAATAGTGCAATAACATTTCACAATTTTACAATTTGTACTGCATTTTTGGTGAAATAAATGCAGCTTTGGTAAGCAGGAGAAGCTTATTTTTAAACATTTAAAAATCCTACTGACCCCAAACTTTTGACCGGTAATGTCACATGATCACATGAAACAGTTATAAACATGGTCTACACATTTAGCACACCAGTGATCCTAAACCAGCTGCTAAAACTCAACAGATGCGAAAATGTAATCTTCTATTATGTTTGTAGCCCACAAATAATCCCTACGATGGCACAGGCATCAACAAAGAAATACGAAATTATTTTCCATTCAAAAAGACCTCCAGCTTTAGCACAAACTCCAGACTCAAGCCCTTCGGAGCTCCTTTCTGCTCCTCTACATTTTCAATTCACAGATAGTCAAACAAACCAACAGCCTTAGCGGATTTTTGCAGATGCATCCCAGGATAAATGAGCCTTTAAGAATTGAAAGCTCTGTAAACAAGCGAGCCCTTAGATGTTTACATTTCTAACACTGAGGTTAGTCTCCGAGGAGTTCAGGCTTAGCTAGTTCCAGTAATTTGGGAGCAGAAGACTGCTGTTATGACGAGTATTTCTGCACTGCTGAGGCTTGATGCTTTACTGATTTTAACCAGAACAGATTGCAGTTGCTTTGTTTATAGTGGCACTCAAGAAACGAAACTCGCTATTGTCAGAGAATAGTGTCCTCATAAGGTTCATGATTGGAAAGGGATCAAACTCCTCATAGATAAAACGAGTCAATTTCGCCATTTATTGTATCCACTCCTCTGATGTATAGACTTTCTCTCAGCATGTTCTCATCTCCAGGACAATAAATTTCCATATTCTGTGTTGATACAGTATAAATTCTCTGGACTATAAAAAGTGGGAATCTACGTCATGGCAATTTGTGCAACACCATGCATTGGCACACAATGTAAACCAATGCAAATAATAACATTTAAATCTAGTCATTTGGCAAACGCTTTGTCCAAAGTCACTTACAATTGAGGAGGCATTCAGTGATTCAATAACAAGAGGCAATACACACAAGAAGTGCTAATTAAAGGTAAGTGCTCAGAGAAAGAAGTGCTAGAATAAGGAGAGGGGAGTGCTTTTTTTAATAGACACAAGAGTCAATTCATCTTTAGTTGTATAGCACTTTTACAATGTGGATTGTGTCAAAGCAGCTTCACATAAGATTGTAGATTATTTCTACAGGTGGTTTGTCAAGCCTACTCACTTTTGTGAAGCACACTTCATACGTTTTTTTTAAGACATATGGAGTGATTGTAAGAATGTGCAAAACTAGTGCAAGTGTCAAGTAAAGTGTCAGAGAGATGAAAATGTGTGTTTTCTACAGGTGGTTGGCCAAGCCCACTCACTTGTGTAAGGCACACTCAGAATTGCATGTTTTGGGGTTGTCTGTGGTAATGTGGGAAAGAGAAGAGGTTTTGTTCAGAGGGGTTCAGGTGATCATGAAAGAGATTTTAGTTGCGGTTTGAATGATACTAGTGAATCAGCAGGCTGTGTGGAATGAAATCATCACAAAACGCAGACAGTTTTATTGTAATACTTTTTGAAAAACATCTTACAAACCCTCAGAATAAAATGGACGGTATCTTTATAAATGCTCTTTGTGTGTCTGAGAAGCTGAAAATGTCACTCTATATATTCAGTGGAACTAGAGAAGCCTAGTGCATGGATGCAGAGCGAGCGGATCAAATAAATGAACAAGCTTATCCGTAAGTGACAGGGTATCAACAAGCAGCCGCAAGATAACATTTCCATTTATTTTCATATATAGATTTTCTTCCTTATTTGTGGTGCGAGCACTTATAGTTTACGGTAAATCAGTGTACAGTATATACCGTATGACACAACAAACCTATAGCAATCAATGGCATCCACTGTTGATGGATCACTGCGAGATTCTCCACAAGATTGATGTAAGCAACCCCGAATTGTAGCTCTGGTAGAGACATGATAGTTTTTAATGACTGAAATACGATGAAGAGTGCTGTATATAGATTGCAAGTGCCCAAAGTTTATATTTTGTGACATATCCATTTTTTTTCTATGTTGACAAGTGATCCAAATATTTGTAGCTCTTACTGGCTTCTGCTGCATTTCTATGGAGAACTGAGGCAAAGCCAGAAATTACGGCCCCTTGTTTCTCCTCACAGATCATGAGACTGAAAACTATCAATTGGAGAATATTTTGAAACACCTGTTTGAGTGTTATTTGTGTCCTATATGTATAAAAGGCAAATGAACTCTTCTCTATTCTTTCACTTTCTCTTTTGACCTTGAAGCTGTTTTGTCGCTTCCTGCCATGACTCATCAATCACAATGTCTCCTGACCCGTCTAGTGCGCTAATCTCCATATAATCCCACCGTTACCATGAACGGCTCATCCTTTTGTGTCTAGTGTGATTCCTCTTCCCACTCTCCTCATCCTGCCCATACCCTTATATTGTATTCTCCGAAATAAATTTTAATCGAAATCCCCTCCTGCCCCAAAGATGACCCACATTAAAACAGCACATTTATTTCTGAGCGACAGAAGGTTCAGGCAGTCCCCAATACACCTTTGTCTCATTTGATTCAGCTTCTTCCACGTTTGCCTGAGATTTACATTTCATCAGTGGAGACCCTGACTATATTAATAACTCCGGAGGTATTTGTCAGAGCTGGAGCGAATTGTGAATGAGTAGATGCTGCCATAAAATGATTGCATTTCCTTCTTGTAAATAGCTTAGTCTCTGAAATAGTTTGTCAAAAAGGCAAAGAGGGCAAATCTATGTCTTGTTTGTGATAAGAACAAAAGCATGGGATATGAAGTCATTTCCATTTTCAATGTTATTTTCAATTTTCATTTTTTAAAGAAGCACTAAATCCTTTTCGTCATAAAGATTTTTCCTTAGCTGTGAAGAATAAGGACACTGAGAAAAAAAAAATCATCGTTCAACATCGTTCCACACAATTCAATCAATTCAACATACTTTCCCCCCTTTTGATTTACTTCAGTAATTCCTTTAGAAAACATACTGTTTCTTATCCAGAACTCAAAATGCATGTATTACTTGTTAACTGAACATTGTGGAATGAAATTATTTTAATGACCCAATTCAGAAGCATCACAATGATTTTGTGTCTGCTCATGACATGATTCATTTTCATGCACCATATTATTCAGTTATATTACTAGGTATAACTAACTAGCTAACTACCAACTAGAAAAATCACTGCTGTGTCTGAAATAGATTATTTATGTACCATATTTTTGTGAAAATTTGTATCCTAAAACACTTAAAGTACAGTATATCCAAACACATAACATTAAAACCCACTACTCCTGTCTAAAATCTGGTGTAATGTGGATTTATTGTGTATGGCCATACACCCTACAGCACTTCACAATCATGAGGGGGGTCTCCCCACTTCACCACCAGTGTGCAGCATCCATTTGAATGATGTGACGGCAGCCACAGGACAACAGCGCCACTGCACTCACCACACACCAGTGAAGAGAGTGATAGAGCCAATTCGGTGGATGGTGGATGACTGGGAGGCATGATCGTAAGGACAAATGAAGGGCTGGGCACCGTTCTTACATCTTTACGAGAATCACCATGGGTTTTTTAATGACCACAGAGGTCAGGACCTTGGTTTAACATCTCATCCGAAAGACGGTGCCCACTGAAAGTTTACTGGGGCATTAGGACTCCTAGTTTTTCAATGTGGTCTCCCATACAGGTACTGACCAGGCTCAGCCTTGATTAGCTTCAGTGAGTAACCGGTAACAGTTGAACAGAATTTCTATAATAATATAATATTGTAGTAATAATAATTATATATACGCATTTATGTACAATAAAACAATACACAAAAATATAGTTCTTTTTACTTCTATTATTATACTTCTTAAAGGGCATCACGTTGGCGCAGTGGGTAACACCATCACCTCACAGCAAGAAGGTTGCTGGTTCAAGCCTCAGCTGGGTCAGTTGGCATTTCTGTGTGAAGTTTGCATGTTTTTCTCGCGTTCAGGTGGGTTTCCTCCAGGTGCTCTGGTTTCCACCAAAAGTCCAAAGACAGTATAGGTGAATTGGGTAAGCTGAATTGGCCGTAGTGTATGTGTGTGATTGAGTGTGTATGGATGTTTCCCAGTGATGGGTTGCAGCTGGAAGGGCATCCGCTGTGTAAAACATATGCTGGATAAGTTGGTGGTTCATTCCACTGTGGCGACCTCTGATTAATAAAGAGATCTATTAAAGTAATGATTTGTTTTGCAGCTATGTTAATACTGTGATACAAGTATACATTGTAAGAGCTTCAGTTATTATTGTAACAAGAACATTTGAGACACTTATTAAATTTGCTGATTCAATTAAACAATTAAATGAAATCTGCCTTTCTTCAATTATTTGTTCAAAACAGGTTGTAGCCTCAGATTGAAACTGTAGTTAAACTGAATAAACAACAAAAATGTCCTATTTTGCATAGGACATCTTTTTTTATCTGATGAACCTATGAATTATATCTGTTGTGATGTTCAGAAGCCTTTTCCAGCCACAGTGACACACACATGTACACAGTGAGCGTAACTCAATAAAGACTGCAGCACAGAAACAGCACACATCTTCACACTCAGCTTGAATGTTAAGCACACTAACTCTGAGCACAGCCAGGCACTTTTCCTTAGTCTTCACCTTTCCATTGCAGACGGCACTGCAGCCACGTTTTTATCGCACAGCTGAAACGAAGAGATTAGATGATTCTCTTTCTTATTCCTCTAAGCTTGTTCCCATGGTGATATGGCTGTGATAGAGGAAGGTCTTCACCCGGAGCCGCTGTGCATCTGACTGTCTTCACCTCAGGAGCTGCAGGTCATTCATTTCCCTCCACTAAAAACACTTTAAGGCATGACTTAACCATCTTATGTGAAAGATCAAATGTGGTCGACCGCAGCTGCGCAAACCAAATAAATACACAATGAAAACCCTTAGTGCACGGGCCGTCTCCCTAAAGGATGCTTCCTGCATCTGTATTGTCTGTATTGATTATAGAAAATTTTCTAAAATTAAATACATAATGGATTCTTGACGCAGAGCCCTGGATACACAGTAAATGGATTTCATTTGGAAGTAATTAGAAATAATGAAGTGCTGGTGGAGCCATACTGCTGCAGTTTTGACAGCTCAAGTGATACAGTCATTAATCACTGAATAAAATCAAGCCTTTCTTGCTTTTTACAGTTACAGAACAAAGATGCTTGCTTTTTGAATTAAAAGGAAGAAAAGAAAAAAAAAATGAAACATCCATAAAAAATGCAAAAGTAGACAAAACATAGTAGTTAATTTTATCCTCATTCTACTTATGCCACTCAAAACATATCCTTTTGTCATGGAATCAAAAAAGTCTATTCAGTATTTTTTCTGTAATGTTCAACCCAGGCTCATTCTGAAAATGTACCTCTATATCTATTTCTGAAGCCCATCAAATATGTCCTAGGAGGTACGTTTTTTTGCAGCTTTTGTTTTCGCTAATCCTCGAGAGGCCACTGTGTATGCCTTCTGAGATCTCAAATTTCTCTCGCGAGTGCCATTCACACCTGCTGTTCTCTCGTAAATCCAGCAGAGATCGCTGTCGACTGACTGTGTGACTGACTGACTGACCAATCAACTGACCCACTCTCCCCATTCCCTAAACCCAACTAGTAGTATTTTAAAAAGCACAGATTGACCCGCCCACTCACATCCCTACACCCAACCGACGAATTTAAAAAGCAATTCAGAAAAAGAAAAGCCCTCTATTTTTAACACGTTTTACCACACTCTCACCTTGTTATTTTCTTGTTTATTTAATTTTTTGGCTTCTGTTTTTGCCATGGTCATCTTCTCTCTGCATCTCAAGTACACCGATGTAAATGGTGAGCTAACTGGACAAACTGGTAACAGCCAGAAAGCCGTCCAAACGGAGGTAAGCAGTCAGCTGGTAAACACGAAAAGGAATGACGTCACACTGCCCCATAGCATTCGTTTTAAAAATAAAACACAGCCATACATACTTCTGGCTACAAACTTCATGATCTCCAGAAACGTATATAGGGCTACATTTTCAGAATGAGCATATGTTGGTAATGTCATTAAACACTATATGTTGAAAATTACATTCTGACAACAACAGGAAAACAACAACAGCAACAAAGATGAGCATTTAAATAACCCAGGCTTTTGAATATATTAGTCTGCTTCTTGTTTTGCAGTAATTTCAATGTGAAATCTCTAGAGTAGTAACACACCACAGTGTAACACACCATAGTGTTAAAGAAAAAGAAAATACTAAGATCAATAAAAAATACATTTGCTGAAGCAACCATGCTTATTTATCAAAGATTTAGCATACTTGGGCTCCTTTATTAAGACATAACTCAAATGCAGTACCAGTTACATTTAAATGAAAAAAAAAAACATAAATGTGGAGATAAACAAATATGGTACATTTAAATGTTTGAGTATACAAATCATGGACTACCTTTTTCTTTGAGGTGATAATATTGAAAAAGGAGAGCAATCATCATTTGTGTGAAAATGAATAAATGCTGTTGTTGATGTTTTACTGCAGAGAACTGTATAGGTAAGTTGTTGCAGAAATGTTAGCAGAGTTTTTTTTATCCAAATAAGACTAGGTAGACCTGTAATGCAAAATTCATTTTATAAAGTGTTTGACAAAGAACAAAGTCCCAGGGAATGTGGTTGTGAAGATGCTGTATACATGTTGTGACTGCTAGTTTTATCCTGAAAATGCTTACCGTCAGACATTTATACCTATTATAAGGTTATATTATTACATTTTTGTACTATTAGTGAGGATGTAACGATTCACCTAACTCATGATGCAATACCAATCTTACGATTTAGCTAAATTATTTAAGACAAATGTAAGGTGTACAGGAGCCATTTTGTTTTATTTTTTCTCAAATGCAGCAATTATTTTTACTAAATAAAATCTTTTCTGCAGTAACTAAATTGGAATTTAAAAGCAAAATCCAAATAAAAAGGTGAATAACACAAACTACAGAAGACTCTTTAATATACACAAACTAAAACTTTGCAGCTATATTACAAATTTAAAACAAATTACAAATCAAAAATGAACCTATATAAATAATGAATGCTCTTCAATACAAACAAGCTAAAACTGAGACTGTACTGGGATTTGACATAAGATACACAAACTAAATTGAAAAAGAGAGAGTTAAAAAGGAACAATCTAATACCTGGTTCTGTAACAGAATAGCTTTCTCTTACAGTATGAAAAACATCTTCACACTTTCACTATTAAAATACTGATGCACTGTGTGTTCTCCCTAGCACTCGTTGGAGCAAGCGGAAATGCCAATCCTGCGGTAGGTGGTTTAGCCTATTAATAGCTTTTTGAGTATAGACGTCTGTGACAGTAGTTTTTCCACTGTGCTGCATCATATTCTTGTTCTGTTAGTGTAAGTGTCTTTTTGCAGTATTTGCGTACAGTTTGTGTTTTGTCTGGCGCACCCCACAGCTGTCATTTTAGTCTGCCGCCCCACCTCTTGCTTGCCACTGATGTGCAAGTAAAGCGAGTTTGCGGCTGTAAACACAGCGCCCTCTCTTTTCAAAACATGTATCGTGATTCATTCAACATTTCTGTTTGAATCATCACATATTTGAATCGATTTTCAACCGGCTCATGATGAATCATTACATCTCTACATAACAATTAGCAGAATTTGTATTTCCAAAGACACATCAAGAAAGAACAAACATAAAAATTGACAAGAATAATACTGTATGTCCCCTGTAAGTCTGCGCATTTTTTCATCATTATACAATAATATATTTTTCCATTGCTTGTTTTGGGACAATAGTATGGTTATACAACAAGACAATGGCAATTTGAGTCCTGAAAATGCTTAACATTAAAAGAAGTTCTCAACGTGTTTGCGTTTGAAAAAGAAAGAGTTAATGAGTCACTGTGAAAACAACAAACATGTCATGTTGTGTTAACGATGACGTCATGTGTATGCATTTTACATGTTCAGATAATAAACAGAGTCAAACACTATGATCATCAGTGTCTTTACAATGCATTAAGTGGGACACAACAGACACATCACAGTCTTTATGTTACTATCCAATGCAAGCAGATGCTAAATGGCGGTGCTGGTGTGTGTACCCTCATAGAAAACCGTTTACAATTCTAAAAGTCATGGCACATTGTGGCACGTCCGGCGTGTGACCCCCTTTAGTCAAGAATGTCAGCAGTTTTACTCTAAATTTGGCTTCTGGTATACAGGTGCTGTTAGACAGAGCTGGTGGAGCAGTTTCTCTCTCTCTCTGCGCTTCACCACAAGTGACCAGCAGCAACCTCTATGGTCAGTAGGAAAGCCAATGATTTATCTGCGGCCATTGAAATACATTTGATTTTTATCACAGCGACGGGGCTGTGCTTACCTAAATGCCCTTCTCTCTCACCCTCTTTCTGCTCATCCATAAACTGCAATCATTTCTCCCTTCCCTTAGCCTAGTCTTTATCACCCTCATCTTTCTCTTCCTCTTCTTTACTTATCTGTTCCTTTATCAGCCTTCCATTTCTCTTCCCCCCTCCTTTCCTTTCGCCACTCTTTTTTTTATCGATGTGAACATTCTCTGGTCGCTTATCACTCTTCTTTTGTCTCTCTATACATATTTTCTCCTCTCCCCTCATCATCTTGTCTTCTCCATCCTCACTATATCTATTGTTTTGGTCTGCTGAGAGCTATTTGCTGTCATCTACTGACACAAAAGCCATCTTTTTTAACAAATATCTACACATGCCTAATTGGTATGCCTGGTAAATGAGAAGTTCAGGATGAATTAAGTCCTTCATAAGCACAATTTGAACAAGAGCAGTTTTCTAAAATGGGGCTTTTCAAACTTTTGGTGGCACAGATTTAAAATGTAAACGCAGCAATAAAAACTGTGCAAGAAAAGATTCAGTGCAGTATATAAATACAAAAAGGTCTTTGTTTTTTATATAGTTGCTAAACTGAAAGTTTGCTGTCAGCAAGATCAATATATTTATTTAGAAAAGACACAATAAAATGATAAAAACAAAAGTATAAGATTATTTTACTATTATTACGTCATTAAAAATTATATTTATAATGTCACTAAGGGATTATATTTCAAATAAATACATATTTATAAAAATAGCATTGTGGTCACAATAATCATATTAAATATATTAGAATAAAATAATAATACATATTTTTTTATTTAGTACTTAGTTAGCATGATAGTGTACTGTGATCTTTAAAATGAATTTTAAATGCCATCAAATTAATCTTATTCTAAATATGCCTGAAAATTAATATAAATTAATATTTATATAAATGGATGATATATATGGCTGGAATGGGATTTTATCAATCTGACACTCTTATTTTTTTATAATAAAAGAAAGAAAAAAAACAACAAGAAATCTAAGCTTTAGATACAGTTGTTAATATCGGTTAAATACGAGAAGCATTTAAAAAATATCTAATTATGATATTATTCTTATCCAGACAAGATTATATTTCTCCAAATGCTCCAGAGAAATAAAATCACAAAGCAGTGTAAAATATATCAATGTACTTATAACCTCCTCAGGGAAAAATCCCATCCAAGTGACACGTATCCCAACCAAGCTGCTGCTATTGGCAAAATGCACAGACCGCATCTAGTAAACAGGAAACGCCAAGCAAAATCAGAAAGCGATGAGCAGCAGCACGCAGAGGGATGTCACTGTACTCAATCAACGGATGTGGCCTGTTTAGAAATAAAAGGACTGAGTGGAAAAGCAAGATATTTAAATAAATTGAATACAATTAAATTGAAAAAAGTGCTATAAGTGCTATAATCAGGTCCCTATAGTTCAAATGCCAACTCAGAAAACGTGAAACCGGAAAATATCGTTCTGGGAAGCTTTCTCTGCAAGTGATTCACTCTGAAGGATGGGTCAATACCAATGAAAGTCAAAGATCTCTAGGTTACTTCATTTCATATTTTGAGAATGTTTCCCAATTTTGTCACTGAATTTCTCAAGCTTGGTGAACTCTGACCTGGGAATTTCCATAACATGATTCTCTAAGACCTAATTGAGTAATTGATCACGGCTGGTCTTGCATCAGTAATCATTGCTAGTCCAATTATATATCATTGCTAGACCAATCAGATGAATTCTAGCCTCCAATAGCCCATTCATCCTACCTTCCTTATCTTCGTTTTTTAAGAAACCCCTCATCCACCCCATCTCCCGCTTTCCTCCTTTACCAGGGAGAACTCTCGAGACCAACCTGATCTCAGACCCCCTGTCATGCTACATGACCAGGCAAGAGCCCTGGGCTCAAGTATCTCAGAGCTTAGGGTTCTTTTCCAAGACAGCATGTCAAATCTGCAAATTATATCAAGCAATAGCTAAGTGTGATCTCTTGAAATTTGAAAACAGATTCAGTGAGATTATGTTATGAAAAGGGAAATAATATGTCCTATTTAAATCAGTGAGGAGTGACATGTCTAAAGCTGCTGTCATATGCTGCACTTTGGGGGGGGGGGGTAGAATGTAATAATTGTATTTCTCTGAACAAAATGTGAGTGGGCGTAATTGAATCTCAGTGTCAGTGGGCAATGACTGCTGACAGGCTGCTGAGAGGAAGTGACTGTGTGTTTATGAGCTTCATCTGTGAGCAAGTGTAAACAAGTGCAGACGGATTTCAGAAGCAGTGTACTATACACACATTCAGGTGTCAGGGTGGAAAGATTTGGGGCCAGTTGGCCTTACCTTCATCTCCTGATCCCGAACCAGCATCTGTAAGAAAATAAAAGGTTATTAGGTCAGTATCTGAAGTCTTTTTATCATTTCAGCCAGTTCACACAGGTTACACATCATCTAATTAAATAATAACAACAATAATAATAAAAATATAATGAGAATAAATCCTCACAATATTATTTTAAACTGTTCCATTATTTAGTTTTTGTTTTATAACTGAATACAACATAAATCAATATTCATGACCAGCAATAACTGAAAGAGACTGAAATTAGAAAAATCTATATTTAATATTATATTTGAATCTAACTGTTTAATTTAGTTAAATATTCTATTTATTTTAGAGTATACTAAATAAATAAATATATAGGGTCACAGGCTCAAATCCACATGACCTTACATAAGGGTGAGCAGTTTGGATATACTGTATTTACTTCTATATACTGTAATTGTTGATGTGGCTCTCTGGACCCTGGCCACACTATTCAACACACACCACAGATATGTTTTAGTGTTCTCTGTGGATCAAAGATGAATATGTGATCCATTCAGCTTCTGTAGGCAAAAGTAGGCTGCACAAATGATGCAAGAGGGAGATATTACAAACACACGCACACGCACACACACATGCTCTTATATTTACCACATTATGGTTTTAGTGTTTCAATATAAACCAACTATAACCCTTCTGCCTCCCCTTTGTGCATTAGTACAACAGGATTCAGGGCTTCATGTTTTACTGAGCCAGTATTTCTTTAATCGTGACTTTAAAATCAGGTATAGTCATGAATCAAAGTAAATGATGCGGTCTGACTGGATAGGAATGTACAACAAGACACTCAAGTGAAAAAGCAAAATAAAACCATGAATATATATAAACAGACATGCACACAGGTCTGTATTTTATTAAGATCAATCCTGAATGCAAAGCAAGATTTTTTTAAAGATTGTCATTATAAATATTTTATTTACACTGTCTCCATTTTTTAACCAATAAATCTGCACAAGCTCACCTACAGAACTACAGATTACTTACAGAATAGAGACTATTTTCTGTCAATTGTCCTAAGTTTTGTTCCTAAATCAGAACAATGTCACATGCTCTCTCTCTCTCTCTCTCTGATCACCTGAGAGACTCTCTGGCCATCTGGACATCAAATGCTCAGCTCTGGATTTAATACAAAAAATATTCATCAACAAAATTGCAAACCTTGATTAATATTAACTGTAAAATCTGACATATCAAAACATTTATTCATTCACTCAAGCATGCATTCATTTATTCATTCATTCATATTGATTTTTTTTAAATATCCAATTCAAGAGAAAAAAAATATTTTTATCAATACATTAAAACAACGTTTGTACAAGATGTAGGCAGATAAGCCAGCAATTTAACTCACGCACAAGTAAAACTATCTAGAAAAATGATTACTCAAGTAGGAGTAAAAGTAATAATCATCCTGAATTTTAGGCAACATCAAGAGCTTTACAGTACGTCACACCTGAAAGCCTAGATTAAAGACAAAGCTGAGTTGGGCTGAGATAGATTGAATAAAAATAGTGGGGGCTGTGGGAAAATTTGGGCTGGTTCTTGGATTTTGATTTTAGGGGGCTCACCCCACAATAAAAGAATAATATCAAACAAATAAACAAAAATGGTTTGACTAATAGTGTAGAATTCTATACTAAACCTTTCACAGTATTCTACTTTATTGCATAGGCGTATATAGCACTTGAGTAAGCCAGATACAAATTTTCCTGATTACACACACAAACACACACACGCACATGTACGCACATATTTACACACATGTACAACTATCATTATGGAGGCTTATAAATGTAAACTCTCACAGAAAACAATCTGCAATTTTTGCATTTTCAAAAGACTTAATATTGTGTGATTTATAAAGTGTTTTCCTTATTGGGACTAACAAAAAATGTCCCCACAAACTCAATAATTATGTACATATGTTACGTACAAATTATGTAAATTATGTACAAAATATGTATATGGGCAACATGGTGGCTCAGTGGTTAGCACTGTCGCCTCACAGCAAGACGGTCAATGGTTCGAGTCCAAGCTGGGCCAGTTGGCATTTCTGGGTGGAGTTTGATGTTTTCCCTGTGTTCAATGGGTCTCCTTCGGGTGCTCTGGTTTCCCCCTCAGTCCAAAGACATGTGGTATAGAAAAAATGAATAAGCTAAATTGGCTGTAGTGTATGTGTGTGAATTAGTGTATGGATGTTTCCCAGTACTGGGTTGCAGCAGGAAGGGCATCTGCTATGTAAAATATATGCTGGATAAGTTGGCGATTCATTCCGCTATGGCGACCCCTGATGAATAAAGAGACTATGTCAAAGGAAATTTAATGAATAAAATGTATACATTGCAAGGATTACAAGGTGCACACACATACACACATGCGCACACATAAATGCACAGATGTATACACACATTTACTGTACAAGGTTTTACTGTTTGCATTTCTACATTCAACAAAAATGCTTTATATGCAATAAAAAAAATCAATGCAAAGTAAAACGTAACAAAATAAACAATTCTTTACAGTCCACCTCTGGTTTTAATGTTAATCTTTAAGTTACCAAAATTACAACTTTCAACTTAAGTTCTTTTTGCTAGGTTCACTTTGACATTTTAACACAGTGTATGAGTTGAAAAGACAAAATATGTGCTGGTAATTCTTGTAAAAATCACTCAAATTACCTTTCTTTTCTTTTTTTAGGCCTAAATAAGTAGAAGAATAACAAAATGGCAGTAAACTATAAGCTCATTTGCTACAAGCAAGTTCCTTTAAAGGCCTATTTACACTAATAAATAAAAACATCAAGCAAAAACTGAAATATCCCATAAATTGAAGGAAAAGGATTAATTATGATGAATAAACAGTATGGTAATAAATTAGCAAGTTGGTATGAGCCTCCCAAAAAAATGTGTCAGGGGATTCCAACATAAAATAACATCAGAAAAATGATGCTAAAACACAGCCGGACATTTTCTCTGACCACAGAAGCTGATTTAGGACAATACCTCTTTCTTGAACTGGGTCGGACAAAAATGTCAACAACTTTAACAGATGGCTTTAAGAATGTGTTTCAAATCACAAAAACACTTTGTGACCCAGTCAAATCCAGTATGCAGTACATTTCCAGCCTTTTATTAAGTTCAACATTCCTGATACAAACTGATGACCTTAAAAGGCACGAACATGTAAATGTGTTTAAAAAAAAAAGAGCAATGAATCTGTACTGAAGCACTGGGTAAAAAAAAATCTTCCATTGCCTCAAAAATTCATGAAGTTTGCTAGTAGATCAAAAAGCGTATTTGAGAGTAAGTCTGGAGGAGGAAAGATGTGTGTCGGCACACTTCTGGACTGAGTTTGCTGAGCTTGCTGCACCAAACAAGGCCAGAAGGCTGATTAGGAGGAAGAGACCTTTGTTTCTCATCCAGAGGCTTCAGTCGAGCTCAACATCTCCGCTGCCTTTGTCATTCATCACAAATGATGTGTGATGAGGTGATTTTGCAATTTTCTCGGTCTCCTACGATGCCATGGGTTGAGTGAAGTTGAGCTGAAGGCTTAAAGGCAGATGGTCTCTGTCAGCAGCTGAGATTGAACACACCGCGGATGCTGTTATAACACACTATTAACTCTTTTAACAACATCAAGTTTGACCAACACATGCATCAAGCAGCATATGTAGCAGCAGAGCCTCAAAGTAACGTTGTGAAAGACATGCTCTATACTGCACTGTAAAAAAATGTTGTTTCAACGGAAAATTTTATGGCAGCACAAACTGATCAGATGTGCTCAAATATATTCAAATCAAGACCTAATACACGTCTGTTTAGCTGTGCCTTTACTGAAGGAGCACTGTTGCGTCCGACAGTTCGCACTATTATGTCTTTCTTTTATTTTTTATTATTTTATAACCTGTTTTAAGACATTTTAATCTGTTTTTATCTGTTTAAATCATGTTTAATTTCGTGTTTCATTTATTCTTGTTTATGTAACGCACTTTGAATTACCATTGTGTATGAAATGTGCTACTGTATATAAATAAACCTGCCTTGCCTTATTACACTTGAATATTGAAGTTGTCTTAACTCAGGTTAAAGTTGACAGACCACATCCCTTACACTTGTATTGTTAAGTCCTAAGTTTAGTTAATTCAAATAGATAAGTTGTGGTAATTAAGAATGATGTTGATAGTACTTTATAATTCAAGTGTAATGGACATGGTTTATGTTTAGTAAACTTAAATATTGATAGTCTCTCATTCACACGCACTACAGCCCGTTTTTATTAAATTCACCTGCAGCGCATGTCTTTGGTCTGTGAAGGAAACCAGAACACTCAGAAGAAACCCACGCGAACATGCGGAAAACATACAAACTCCACACAGAAATCTCAGCCAGGACTTGAACCAGTGACCTTCTTGCTGTGAGGCGACAGTGCTAACCACTAAGCCATCAAGCCACCCCCATACTTGACGTTATTCTCCTTCAATTAATCAGGAATACCATGGCTCATTTAATACTAAAAACAGGTTTTTGAAGTCTGCAAATACAAATTTCACCAAAGAAGCAGGTATCTGAGAAGAACTTTATATATACATAAATACAAAACAATACAATTTTAAAGTGGATTTATTTAATAAAAAATGCACTCGTTTTTATTTCTACATATTTGTACTATTTAAAGCTCAGATGTTTGAAGCTAACTAATTTATATGACTTCAGCTGACTCTTTTTTAAAATCTAATAGGTTCAGCCAAAAAAACTTTGATATGTAACTTATGTCAACACATTCCATCCAGATAAGTTAGTTCACTGGCACAATCTTTTTTTATAGTGTGACTGTGTGTGTCTTTCTGTCTTTCTTTCGCCATAAAAACTGCATATGCATTATTTCTTTAAAACATTATATGATATATATTTATTTTCCATACATTATTACATTATTTATTACAATAATTACATTATTATTATTATTATTATTATTATTATTAGTAGTAGTAGTAGTGTTTTTGGTGGAAAAACTATTCAGTTTTATTCTCTTTCATTGACAACATATTATACAACTAAACATACTGACAACAAAACACAATCATGAGCTGCTCGCCAGAAAAGGTCACAGTGCTGAGCTTCACTCTGACACACACAACGCATCAGATTAAAAGTAATATAACTGAACTTATGGTAATATAAGCCATTGTGATATGATATTTACAACATTAAATTAAAATAAACAAAAATATCCTTAGTTATATCCATAGTTGTATAGTTAATATCTAGTTAATGATAAAAGATTGGCTTGTTAAGGTCTTTATGTGAATATTCTCAGAACAAAACACAATTCTCACAATGTGCAGTATATTCTCTGCATGGAGAAAGCTACAGTAGCTCTACATGGAGTGTGATTAGGCAAAAAGGCTATCTTAACCTCGATTTCCTATGCCGAAAATGAACCGCTTTCTCCTCTCAACAGTTACACTCCACTAAGCTAATGGCGAGCTGCCCTGTGCCGAGCTGAAAACTCAATATAAGCACCGGTCCATCTCCTTAATCAGCACATTATTCACACTGATCTTAAAGCAGCACAGCACTGAACTCGCTACAGATCACAAGGTAAATAGCCCACTTATCAATGCATGTACTCACCACATACTCTTAGTATTTGGCACACGAGAGCCTTCTGAAAGTTTCAATGGAGCTCAGCAAGGATTCATTTTGTGAAACTAAGTTATAGTCTAAATGTGATGGAGCAGAGGTTTGACACAGTAATGGAGGTGAAATTACTTAGCGGGACAAGGGAATAACATGATTTCACCAAACAGCCTTGTTGGTAGTAATTGCAGATAAATGTAGGGACTATTCTAGTAAGTCAAAAGCCTTAAATACTACCTTAATGTTAAATGCTGGCACTAGTCTGAAGAAAAAGATTGTAATCGCCAAGCTCAATGGAGCCTTTGATTCCATTCAGTGTCCTTCAACACATGCAGAAGGGGATTCAGCACCATGGAGAGCAGCAAACACAAAATTAAAATGAAAAATAAAACAAAACAGTATTTTAGAAATGATATTTGAGTTACATTATGATATTTTTATCAAATAAATAGGTGATAATGACTTCTTTCAAAAAACAAAGCAATGGCAGGGTGATAATAATCTACAAAAACCAGAAGAATGATTTGCACATGGGTTTTAATATTCCCATGCCAAAGGCAGCTTTAAGTTCTAAGAGACGGGAAATTATCCATGAGAAACTAATGACAAAACTCAAAAAAAAAAGAATATGATGTGATAAGACGCCTTTAATATTTCCCCGGTTATTGCAATCAATGTTCTATTTCCTGGTGCATGAAGGTGCTCACTTTCAGTTGTGATATTGATGTATAAATGAAGACAGAGGAGGCGATCTGCAGCCAGCCTTGGAGAAATAAAGAAAATACACTTCACTCCTCTCTGCAGGTCATCTGTCAGCTGCTGGATCATTTGCCAGGGAATTAGTGGAGAGGAAATCAGTGTCAGAGAGTTAGATGAGCTGGGAGAAACATCCGTCCATTTCTCCGTCTCTTTTCTCAACGTGTGAAAATCTCATCGGGCTCTGGGTCTGACTTCAAGCTCTTTTAGATAGAACTCGTTCAGCAGGGTTTCAGGTAAATTACATTTTTGATCAACCACATAATTTAATTCTTCACATAATGATGTGTGTAAAATGTGGCATTACGTTTAAATTGAACATAGTCAGAATGAAACTGCTGAGGAGTTTTTTTTAGGCTGTTGAGAGCATCAGGTTTGATTTATAATCTACAAACAAACTCACACACGTCTGACAAAGATTTTATAGTAATATATATATATATATATATTTATGTTATGTATATGTATAAATGTTTCTGATTTATGAAGGATCATATGACACTGGACACTTGAGGAATGATCCACAATGATCAAGTTCAGGTTTGCCATCACATTATAATTTACATTTTGAAATTATTCAGATATAAAACACTTGTTTGAAACGGTAATATTTCACATTAAAGTATAGTAAAAAATACAGCTTTGGTGTGAAAATATACAGCTATAAACAACTCTGATAAATAGATGTTTATCCCTGACCAGACATACATTTAGGATATTTCACCTGAGAAATTCAGCCTCGAAGTATCACCTTCATAGTTCATATATTATAATAAACTGTTGTCATGGGGACATTTCTCTGCAAAAACAGACATATGTTTTTAATTAGATTACGAAATCGCCAAGGAAACAAAGAAAAAGGAAGAAAAGCTTACAAGTTACCAGGCATTTAAAGGCACCTTAGAGGAACTATTTGCTGGATTTGTGAATTTCATATTATCAAACCACTGAAATATATTCAAACAGTTTTGAGGCATTTTGGCAAGTAATTTTCAACCAGGCTTATTGGAAATATGTGACTGCCTACGTTTCTGCTAAATCTATAATATGCATTTCCTGCACTTTCCAGATAAAACATCCACCAAAAGAGGACGGGCAGCTCAGACATGGTGCTAAGAGTTTAATTGGATCATTCACCTACACAGTAAAAACCTGTTGCAAGTTTCAAGTTGACTGTACTTAAAAAGTAAGTAAACCCATTTAAACTTGGACCTGTTAAGTTGACTTAACTTGCATTAGGTTGACTTAACTTGCATTAGGTTGACTTAATCATTTATAATTATGCACATAGGTCATTTACTTAATTTTAAGACAGCAAATTTGCTTTAACTAAAATTAATTAATCTCTTTAATAGCAATAGTGTTTTTTTTTTAATACAGTGACCTAATTGTTTTTTATTGTGTAAAAATGATCCTCATCTACTCATCCTCCATGGGTTACAAACCTGCTTGAGTTTCTTTCCTCTATTTAACCCTCGTGTCATGTTCACGTCCCACCCCTTACTTTAGTAATCCTGGTCTGTTTTAACTGCTCTTATTTTAGTACAAAACCTTTTTTTCACCACCAAATTTTTTATTCAACATTCTTTAGCTGTGAACAATGTCTCAAAGTAGTATTTACCATGAATTTATAGAATTAGACATAAAAAACTGCAGTGAAAATACAAATAGACACTGAAAATGTATTACAAAACGAACAATAGATGACAGAAACCAAAATACTTTGTTTCGTTACTAATAGACAGCTCGCTAAAATAACCATCACAGGGTCTGACCAAAGAAATTGAAATTTTAATCCATCTGAATGATTTATCAACCTTTCCTGTGTACTGAGTGCTCGAATTTTTATTCAGTCCTCCAATTGGACTATATAAGTGTACTAATATAGGGAATAGTGACTGAGGGTGTAGATGGTGAGCATGGACACAGGACTAGCACTAGTTATAATTTGGTCATTTTTGAGCGAGATGCTAATGGTCTAATCCAATAAAATAGTTTTTGCTAAGCTAAGCTGAACAAAGAATGGCAGAAAGAAAGAAAGAAAGAAAGAAAGAAAGAAAGAAGGAAAGAAGGAAAGAAGGAAAGAAGGAAAGAAGGAAAGAAAGAAGGAAAGAAGGAAAGAAAGAAAGAAAGAAAGAAAGAAAGAAAGAAAGAAAGAAAGAAAGAAAGAAAGAAAAGAGAGAAAAAGAAAAATGAACACACAGATGGGTTCACATAACAGACACTTGTCTAGTCTGTGTAAAGATACATTGTTTTATCAGGAAGTTGATTCACGTTGGAGGATCTCATGGCAATTCACAGCTTATTGATTTAGTGGCTAATACATATGAATTTGTACAATCTCATTCATACAATTCAGTACAATTTGCTCATTCCCAATGACAGTTGAGTTTAGGGGTAGGTTTGACGCCATGCCTCCTTTTTAAAAATAGTACATTTTCATACAACTAAACTTGTACAAATTAGCTACTAAACTGACAAAGCGTAAAATAGTTACATTTCCTTGTGAGATCAGGCTGTAGGATCAGCACATAAGCACGGAAAATAGATGTGTACCTGCAAAAGACATTGTTCAGTTTAAAATGTGTGAGTTAGTGAGTGAGTTGGGGTGGTGTGTATGGGGATGTTTTTTGTGTCTGATGAATGAATATGGTCTGGATACCCATTCATTTCCTATGGCGACACTTTTGACTGAGAACACCAGAGGTGTAACAAGATTGATTAAAACACTCAAAATTCAATGAAAGAGGTGATTATCACTTTAATATGTTCACGTGCATCGGAAAATGTGCATGGCAATCAGATGTAAAACAATATTTATGAGTGTTTTAAGTTGTAAATCGGTCAGATTTGATCCGAACATGACAGGAAGGTTAAAACAAAAAAAGACCTTCTGAAGAATGCTGGAAACCAGTAGGCATAATCTTCCACAGTACCCCCAAACTCAACTATACTGTAAATTTAGATGGCTACCATGTTTTAAAGACCCACATAACAAGTTGAGTTGTATCAAGTGAGCTACAGAGTAAACAGTGTACTATAAAATCCATTTTATTTTTTTAGTTTAATTTTATTTAAATTCAATTTTCTAATTTAAATAAATGTTTAATTTCGAAAAAGGTTTAAAAAATTTCACAGAGTATCTTTAATGTGTGATGCACCATGTTCATCGTTAAAGTCCTAAGAACTATATATAGTGTTTTGTAGGCCTTTAATTATCACTAATCATTCCATAATCAAATTTTTTTGTAAAATAGGTTGGCGTTTACTGCCTCTAATATTCATATCACCTAGAAACTGCAGCATTTTACATTGTTGGCAGATTCATGAAATCAAGTGATTGTTGGTAATTTTAGCTTTGTTTTCAGAGTCATATCCCAAAGGTCTGCTGCACACTCAATGCATGAACATAAAGAGTGAAATAAAATCAAAGGACGGCAGGGAAGTGTTTAGAGACAGAGCGATGATTCTGTGGCGCCATTCAAGCATCCCAGAGACAAAGACAAACACTCTTCTTGTCTTCAGTGGCTTGTTTCAGTAAATTAGCTTTTACCTTCCAGAACACCTACAGACAAGTACATGCTCACACACATCCAGGCATAGATGAGAACCAACCTCCTGCTGGGATTGAATTATGACTTTACCTGCACACACGCGAGCAAACGCACACGGCGAGAGATGAACATTTCGTTCTCTGGATGCTCCATAAGCACAAATACTGGCCTCCCACACTCTCCCCCTCCCTGGAGATCATTTTTAGAGATTTCAGTGTGTTTAGGCACTGTTTAATGGAGTCTGACTCAGCAACTCCCAGAGCACCAAACATCTGCTTTACCCTCCGCAATATACCGTCTTACTGACTGTAGAACACACGTTCACTCCAATCATTAGGCCCTTGATTCGCCAATGCTTATTCATAATCATGAACACTATACAAAAGAAAAAAGCGAGATGATTTGTGGAAATCATTTCCAGAAACAAAGCAGTCATGTGGATCAACCTTTCTGCCTTAACACTTTTAAGCGAAAAGCTAACATTTTTCACACAACAAAACTGGAAAATTTGACAACAAGAATTTGAAAATAATGTTTAAAACAACAACAAAAGAACAAAAAAAAGATTTTTTAGTGAAGCTGAATTAGTGGATCATGGAGCTAACAACAAGCATGGGTTAATTATGGGGTTGATTGCCAGCAAAAGGACCACATCTAAAGCAAAAAAAAAACATTTTAACATTTGTTTACTTATTCAGATTAAAGGAACCGTAAAGCATCTCAGCCGAGCACTTCTGATCAGATCAATGGCATAATATCGGGTGGAAACAGAATCATGTTTTTTATGCACATTCCATGACACCTCATAAAAGCTTTGCAAGTTTATATCTTTAAAGTGTATGTTTGAATATCATAAAGGTCCTCATAAAGTATTCCTGACATCCATTTTGTTTTTACACCAAACTAAATTAAGGTGGTGTACTATTACCCATCCAACCCAAATTTTAAAAAGTAAGCAAAGAAATGACGAAAGTCAATGTTTCTTTGAGATTCATTAGCAATATATAACATAAGTTACCTTTAACTTAACTTTTACAGAAGAAAAAAACAAATACTATGTAAGTCAATGGTTACAGGTTTCCAGTTTTCTTCAAAATATTCTTTCTTCTTTTGTGTGTAACAGAATAAAAAATAGATTAACCGATTTGGAACAAGTAAAGTTTGAATAAATGATGACAAATTTCTTTTTTTTTTTTGGGTGAACTATCCATTTAAAAAGTTATTTAAACAAATAAATATTTAAAAAAATATAAAAAAATATAAAAATATATAAAAAATTATTTAAACAAATTTGTTAATTTTAAAGCGAGATCCTAATAGTCTAATCCTATTCAATGATTTATGCTTAGCTATAGTGCCTCCAGCAGACCTGGAGATTGGCTGAGTATATTAAGCTGTGGTAAAACCCAACTGTTTTACTCTAGGGGACTTGTAAAATAAAATAAAAAACATTTGGTATACGCATTAATTGATCCTCAGAAGTCGTAATACCCTAACAGCTTGTGGAAAAAAGAAAGCACACGGAGTATACTCAACTACAGTCATTTAAGTATTTGTAATTTGTTACTTTACACCACTGCTCACAATACATAACAACATGATATAAGGGTTAAAATCCCTTAATGTATTTGATGTTGTGTTTTAAAATGCATTACACAAAGCAGTACCTGGTTCTAGCTTGTTAAAGCTTTTATAGGTTTTGTCTAACTGAAGTTTTTAGGTCTGATGAAGTCCTGTAACTGCATTCTGACAGTTAAACATTTTATGGGCAAATGCTTTTGCTGTGGATTAACCAACACAGACTCATGGGATATACAAATGCATGTACCGGCTGGACAGGATCCTTCAGACACCACCAGGATCTCAGTCTGCTGTTTGCAGGCGTCTCTCCGCAGAAAACACTCATTTTCGTAGTTTTCATTGTTGGAGCCACACACAGGAACATAATCATTGTTGCACTGAAAAAAGAAGAAGAGATTTTAACCATTAGGACATTTTGAAGAAAAGGGAGATGTGGAATCGTAGAAGATAACAAGTAACACAGAACAAGCAAGTGTAGGTTTATAGTATAGCACAACTAAGAGTTATTTGCTTTGAATAAAAAGTAATAAATGCAATTACATCATGATTAATAAAATAATAATAAGACACTATGGTAAATTAACAGTAGGCTTCAGAAATAAAAACTAATAAAAATAAAACTAACATTTTATGTAAGCACAGTGTGAAATGGGAACAAACACGTCTTTCTTTAAGAACATGAAGTAATATATAAGACTAATAATTCAGCATGAAACTGACCTACATATTTCTTACAGTTTAATTGTGATGTTTTAGCGCTGCTTTATTTGGGGGATTTTAGATGAGCTCAAAGCATAGAATAATAATTATGTGATCTGAATGTGAATGAAGCTACCGTGAGCTCAAAGGGCCGAAATACAGCCTGCCAAACACACTGCCCACATTCCCAAAACAGCCCGAAACAAGATTATTACAGTCCAAGAAAACTGGCAGGAATATATTGCAAAACATTTACAAATCTATGGTTTTAGGTTGTTTGGCTGTAAACAGATGATATTTTCAAAATGAAAATTAGGTTTGAAGATTTTAAATGGGAGGTCAGAGTCTTTGTACAATCTAGGAATGTGTAAAAGGGCTAAAAGGAAAACAAATAAAGACTGAAACATAAAACTGTTGATAGCATTGGTGACTTATCTGCTGATGTCATTTTAAAAACAAATAATTTTTATATTGGCCATACAATTATTTTGCTTTAATGAATTTAAATTAGAGACTTTTACGCGACTTTTACGAAGTTACTCAACAAAACGTCTGGAGACCATGAAAATAAAGTACCAACTTAAAAAAAGAGAAGCGCAAGATAATTGGATGATAATAATATTTGTAGGGAGAATAAATGGTAACTGTTCATTTGCATTTAGAACATTTTAGTTTTCAAGGCTTCTAACTGCTGTGGTATAAATAAACTTTACATACACATTTACTTTACAATAAAGTTTAAATATAACTTAATGTCCAGCTAATACTGGCTAAAACAGATTTATCTATTCATATTTTATATCACACTTCAGTGCACTAAAATTCTTCTCAAATATTCCAGTCAATCATTTTAAAGCCCACTTTAAAAGCTTGATTTCACAAGCAGCCGGTAGTTTCAATTCATGGGTGGCCTGGTGGAAAATGAAGCTGTTCCAAACCTCACGCGAGTATTTTGGAAGCGTGTGACCGGAGCACACACACTCATCCACCTGGACACACAGTGTCTGGTCCAGCAGGCAGGCTCTGTCAGGCCCCCGGAGGGGCAGGTACAGTCAGGGCTGCTGAGCGACTGTGTGGCTGCTGGCCAGATGGTTGGCAGGGGTCACAGGAATAACTGTGCCCATCGATTCTGGAGCGGGATTTGTACTCGCTGTTTTATCGGCTGAGAAGCAATATTATGCAGGATGAGAAAGCACTGAGCCAACACTGGCAAGAGATCCAGAGAGAGGGGGTGAATTAGGAGGAAAAAAAGAAAAGCTCAGTCTACAGGAGATGATTTTGCTGGATGGATGGAAATGAATGGAATACAGCTCAAAGGAAATACATGGATGGATACACCGCTTGTATTGTAATAGTAATACAAATAGAATTCAACCAATTTACCATTTTCTTAGCAAGTCAAGCCAACTCTGCTACTAAAGGAGTAATTTTACACCAAAATGATGTTTTCCTTTGTCATCTGTTTAAATATCTTCAAAATATCTTTAAATATCTTCAGATTTGTTATAAAAAAATACAAATCTGTAAAAAAAAAAAAATTGTAAACAAAATAAATATATTGTGCTTGCCATCCAGGCCAGTAGTTGGCAATGTCACCTTGTAAAGAAACACCACATGTATGCGCACATGCGGTTCTGTATTTTATCATTTGCATCATTGTTTTGATTGTCATTGGCTATGTTTCCATCCAAAGATGTGAATATTGGAATATTGCATGAAACAATTGTGAATAAAGCACCGTTTCCATCCAATGAGTAAAAGAGAACAAAATCGTCACTACCAGATAAACTGGTGGAAAATATCAAAAGGAAAATTTTAAAGGGCTGTGGCTGTGGTAGGAGAAGCAACTCAGGGTATTTTTTTCTTATATAATAAATTCTGAGGAATTTCGCCTCAGAAGACAAAGACAAAATGCAATGAATGCAGGGGCGCAATGTGTTAGACCGCTCTGTTGGGAGCGCAGATGCTCAAGACAGTTTTGGGACGCAATCAAACTGAATCACTTGGATAACAGACTTTGGCTAAGAGATTTTAGAATGCCCAAAACAAAATTTCAGATGTTTTACAATGTGGTCAGTCTGCTAGTTTGTCCATTAATGCGGTTTCACTTTTGTTTATTCTGTAAATGTGATTTAATGTGAGCATTTTATCTTATTGGATAAAAGTCTATCTAACTTGGTTGTGTCAAGAAAAAAAAAAACAGATTAAAGAAACACAGTTTTTACTTGAGGGTAAGTAAACAGTGATTCAATTTTCATTTTTCGGGTGATGTTAAGAATTAAATTAAAAATCCTTAAATCAAAAATACATTATTCAAAAAAATGTAACAAAATAACAGACACTAAAAACATAATCCCTAGTGCCCCCACGCTTACTCTCCCCAAGGTCTCAAAAACCAAACTCAAAACACTAAGAATTAATAAGAAATATTTATTTACAGAATATAAGGATCAAAATACCGTTAAAACTGGTCAAAGCCAAAATAAAAGACAATAAACAAAACTAACTAAATTAGAGAAAACTTCCCTGGAAAGTAGCTAAGAAAACTAAATACTGAAAACTTACCTCCCTACTAACAACACAGGAGAAAACATTTAATAAAAAATATAAAAACAAAAGAGACCAACCTCCCTACCACGCTCCAAGAGTTAGACAGGGAGACAAAAAGCTACTTCACATTAACACATTACTTTATTTACAAACTACACATCTTTAAGCATTTTTTAAATGTGATATTCCAAAATGTGCATAAAATTTTGTGGATGAAAGCATAGCTACGGTTAATGCTGAGTACACTGGGGATATATTGGGTGGGGCTTTTGTTATATTGTGCAGTGCATATTTATATAACAACAACAAACAAACAAACAAACAAACAAACAAACAAACATTCATTCATTCACTCATTCATTTTTCTTCAGCTTATTCTCTTTATTCATCAGGGGTCGCCACAGCGGAATGAACCGCCAACTTATCCAACATACATTTTTACACAGCCGATGCCCTTCCAATAGCATGAAAACATTCATACACACTCATTCACACACACACACACACACACACACACACACACACAATGGCCAATTTAGCTTATTCAATTAACCTGTACCGCATGTCTTTGGACTGTGGGGAAAACCTAAGCACCCGGAGGAAACTCACGCGAAAACATGGAGAACATGCAGACTCAACACAGAAATGTCAACTGACCCAGCCGAGACTTGAACAAGCGACCATCTTGCTGTGAGGCGACAGTGCTAACCACTGAGCCACTGTGTTGCCCAACAAACAAACCAAAAAAATTAAATAATTCATTTTCTTTTCGGCTTAGTCCCTTAATTATTCAGGGGTCGCCACAGCGGAATGAACCACCAACTTATCCAGCATATGATTTACACAGTGGATTTCCTTCCATCTGCAACCCAGTACTGGGAAACACCCATTCACACTCATTCATCACCTGTACCGCATTTCTTTGGACTGTGGGGAAAACTCCACACAGAAACGCCAACTAACCCAGATGGGACTCGAACCAGCAACCTTCTTGTTGTGAGGCGACTGTGCTACCCACTTTACGATCGTGTACTATTGAGTATAATGACTGCTGTTGGTTTTTGATGAATCACTCTAGTCTGGTAGGTTTTTTAATTAATTTCGAATTACTTCAGTTGGTCAAGCAAAAACAGTCAAAGCTAAATAATGTCACAGTATTTTAAAAACAAGCGGGTTGAATCAATAACACAGTCACTCACTCAAGGACAGTCATTTGTTTTGAGAGGATTTATGTAAAAAAAACAAAAATTAAACTCAGTGGCATAAAGCATTGGTTCTCAAAGTGGGGTTCGGAACCCCCCTAGGGGTCGCAGGACAATGAAGGATTACCAAAAGAATTACCATATTTTATCCATAACCTACAGAGGAGAAAAAAATAGTCGTTTATAGTTACTATATACTATATAGCTGTTATAGTAGCTTATAGTTACTAGTTTTATTGGATTGCAATCTCTGGGGTAATTACTAATATGGTAATAGGGGTAATCATATTAAAGACACAACAATAGTGTCAGATGCAGCAGATTGATTTAATAACACCAGGGTAAACTTTCTGGCACATTTACAGCACTGACATACATTTAAAAAAATTTTATGAAGAATACACTTGCACTGGCATTGTTATTTTGGGGGTTGCGGGCTGAAAAGTTTGGGAACCCCTGGTATAAAGAATGAATTAAATTCAAGTACTGTAACTATAATACATTGATGTACAGGTAGTGTTAAAAAAAAAAGTATGGATCGACTGATGTAACTCCTTCACAAATGAATGAAACATTCATATATGTGCTTGATTATATTGATAAAAAAAATCTGGGTATATAACTAAAAAGTTATGCATTTGATAATTTCAAGGGTTAGTGTGTGTAATCTAATGCCACGGAACATTACTGAAAGTGTATTATTTTCCCCCAAAATTTCCAAAATCAACCAAGGTCAAATGTGACTTGAGCTCTCTTTGATAAAAATATTCCACTATTAGCGCACCTGAGATGGAGAGCGTAAGCAAAGACTGGGCGAGAATAAAACAACCGGGATACCAGAATAGAAAAAAACAAATGAAATCTCAGAAGAGCAAAGCATTGAGATGATCTCAAAATAAGCACAGAGCGAATGAGAGAGCGAAACGGATATTAGTAGCTTTTAAACCCCTTTCCTTTCTTGGCATTTCTACAGCTTTAAGTGTTCAATCAATCTTTTTGGCCTGGCATGATGCAACAGTGAGAAAGGCTGCCCAGCCCCAGGCAGCCCCCAGCATGCCCCGAGAAGTGCCTGTTTTGCTGAGCCCCTGCAGTTCAGTCCTTTTAACTTTACCCCTTGAGGAGAAAGAGTGCATTAGCACTTCATCTCAGAGGAAAAATACAGTAGCTGGTGATTATGATAGAAAGTTAATTGAAATAAATTGAAGGCGAGTAATGAGTGAGCGACACGCTAACAGTTAAAAGAGCACACAGACACTACAGATATGACAGTAGATAGAAAGATAGAAAAGCAAAGAGGACAAAAAAAGCTTTTCACTCACAGGTCAGATGACTATGACTGAAGTAGCATTAAGATGAATGAAAAAACCTTGAAATAGCTGAAAGGCCTGACGTTAAATATAATAATCCACTGGAGAAAGAGTTTGATCTTTTTTTCTTACAGGTAGCTTTAAAAAAACATTATTAAGCAAGCCAATTCTTTTGTTTGCAGACAGCTGGATTACCCAAAGTACACCACAGCCCCAGAGTGTCTAATATTGTGTTCAGAAAGGCATTCTTATACTTGAAAAGTTATGATACGCAGCAAGACCGAACTCTAAAATAATGACTCATCCTGCACTACAGATTTTCATCCAATCAGACCTCTTAAATGAGAATGTCTCATCCTCTTAATCGTAAACACCACCTGCAACTACCTAGCAAATCATGGGTCACAGCTGTGAGCTAGTAGATGACAATGACAAGTGGATAACGTGAAATGAAGGAGAAAAGAAATAGCCAGCCAGACATAGAGAGCAGCAGACCGCAGAGATGAAGAAACGTGCAAGTGACGACCATAAGGCCAGACAGCATGTGTTCAAAAGTAATCTAATGCAATGAGCCTCCCAACAGTGGCCAGATCCACAAACAGTCAGGGTGGAGGCTGACAAATGTCTTCACCCAATAAACTAAATAACACTACACACTTTGCATCTTAAGTCTAGTCAGTTCACTCAGCAGGTGTCATATGTGCAATAAAGCCCATAATTTCTATGTAGATAACAAACAGGTTTACCATCGACTTTAGCAGGGAAGTTAGAATAATAATAATAATTTCTACCAATGTGAAAACATAATTAATAAAGTATCTTTCTAAATTATCCACTTAGCAAATTTCTCTGTTCCAGATCTGGCCCGAACAATCAGCTTTTGCTTGGCCCACATGCCGCAGTGAATTACAGTACATGATTGGACCAAGTCTGGCTTCCATACAAGGGCCAAACATGAACCTGACCCGACTATGTGGGCCAAGTCTCAGTCAAGTTGATAACCCATAACTGGGCCAAAACTGGGCCAGATATGTTAGTGTGTCACAACTGTAATGAATTTGATAAATCCATGAAGTATTTCACTTTAGGCGTGCTATGGCATTTTTTTTTCTGAAGCGACCACAACGTGGCCCACATATAAATTTTTAACATCTGGTCCAAATACTACATTTGATATCTGGCCCACATCTTGTGTGCTGCCTTAAAGACGGTGCCACCTCTGCCAAACCCAGGCCATGTTTGGCCCACATGCTGTATGCCAGTGCCAAACGAACGCCTGCTGTGCCAGCTTTATGCCAAATCTGGGCCAGAATTCTTTGCTTCCTGGGTAGTTTATAAAGAATAATTCACTTTAACAAGGAAAGCTCATTGATTTATATACATTTTCTTTATTTATAGTAAGTTTGAGAAAGACACATAAAAAAATACAAATGAATTCTCATCTTCAAAATTATTTGTTGAGGCTAAGTGTGGTGTAGTCATTCATTTATTTTCTTTTAGGTTTACTGCCTTTATTAATCTGAAGTCGCCACAGCGCAGTGAACTGACAACTTAAACAGCATTTATGTTTCACGCAGCGAATGCCCTTTCAGCTGCAACACAATTTCACCTATAGCGCATGTCTTTGGACTGTGGGGGAAACCGGAGCACCCAGAGGAAACCCATGTGAAAATAGGGAGAACATGCAAACTCCACACAGAAATACCAACTGACCCAGCCGGAGCTCAAACCAGCAACCTTCTTCATGTGAGGCGATCGTGCTACCCACTGCGCCACCGCGCTGCTCTGTCATATCGATCAGACTCACAAAAAAAAGGTCTAGATTCCATCACAATTCCATTGGCCACACCTATGGGTCAGTGTTATGTCTAGCAGCTTTAAAAACGTATAGTCAATGCTTCAACAATAACAGACTAGCCATTCAGCATCTGTTTGTGTTGCTTAGCAATATATAGAAAACAACAAATGATACAACCAAGCACATCTGTTTTTTGTTACAATAAAAATGCAATTATAAAAATGCAATTAGTAAACAAAGCAAGTGTCTTGCATAATATATCTACTAAAAGACAGAAAAAATTTACTTTACAAACTATATTGTAAATAAATCACATGAACATTTTCATATTTGACAGCATTATTACTAAAATAAAAAAAAACTGAATAAATATTAATTTACACACATTTACACAAGTAAATAAATAGACTCAATCATGGGCTTGCAGATTCCGTGTGGGCCTAAACATGAGTTAATGATTCAATGGCTTTTTTGAATGAATCATTTGAATTAATGAGCCATTGAATCGTTAATTAAGAGGGGGACTTGATGCCACCTACTGGTGGTTTTAGTATCATATTTATTCAAGGTCAAGTTACCAGCACAAAAACACACTCATAAAAAGGTTAAACATTTTACAGTATATATTTACAGTAAGTAGGTAATTCAGTTTGCACATGGAGGTATATATTCTGCAATCCAGCACTCAACTTAAAAATAATTTGATGTCCCTTACAGTTTTGCACTAAATAAAAAAGGTGATCCGTTCTTTTAAATGAAGGTCAGAGACACATGTGGCATATAGAAAATCACAGTTTGTGTCATTAAATTATCAACAAGTGACCCATCAACTTCTCTCATATTACTCCATGAGTATTTTGTCTCTATCACTAAGATGTAACTGTATTAAAGCTAAACACATTTATGTAAATAAGTTTGCTTTAAATAAAATGTACCTATTTACAAACGCAATTACAATATATTGCCTCTGCAGCTAAAAGGAGCTCTTCTTTCTAATCCATTGTGTTTTGATTCCTCAGACTCGCTCAGATTACTGACTGCACTTCATGTAGTTCCGGTTTGGTCCTGGAGGGGCTGCTGTGGGGCTTTGCTCTGGTAACACTGAAGCCCTGGTTGTTCGCCAATTTCCCTCATTATCTCCAACTTATTTTAAAGCCTGTGTTTCCTCACAACACCGAAAAGTACTTGCAAACATCACTCAGAGACACCTGTGCTACCACGTTTTAACATTTCATTCTCACTATTCACAGAGCTGATGTCACACTTAATCACAGGCAGGAAGCCAGCAGAAAAGTGTTGCAGCATTATAAGAGCAAACACGTGGCAGCCCATTTATCCCTTGTTTTCCACACATTCACCATTTTTTTTTCCTATCCAGCTATTCATTCCTGCATCAGTCAGTCCATCTATTAGCTGATCTAGTCATCTATTCAGGAGGCACAAATCAGCCGTTTTCTTTCTGACAAGTCAATCCATCTATGCTAGGCACCACTTGTACTGCTTTAGCCTACACAAAGACACTTCTCAACAGCAGGGCTAGACTGAAGCGAGACAGGCAATTAAAGTCAGACACAGTGAGCAGCAGAAGCGATCGGTGCGCTGATAAGACTGACTGCGTACTGCATCTACACTTCTGTTAGAGGAATAGCTAACAGCCCTGAAAACTACCCAAACACTTGCTGACATGTTAAGACAACACACTCCCATAAGGAAACGCCAGTCTAGTGACTCGTATCCAGCACCACCAAAAGGACACTCGTGTGCTGTGTTCAAACCTGGTTCTGTATTCAGCATGTTCTGGTGGAATCGATTATTTATTTATTAAAACTGAATTATTTAATCAAGATCTCTCTATATATATGGAACATTTGTGTTATGTTACGCAGAAAAATATTCTAAATGGCAACATTTTGATTTTCCATTTGGTGAAAATGTCATCGGAAGTTTAAAGAACAAAGCAAAACGAAGTTGATCGATCTTTAATGGATTTTCTCTCAATATTAAATATCCATGTTTTGTGTTGTACATTGATAAAATCACCATGGAAACATCATAAAATATGTTACAACTAAATAAAGTGTTTTATATATACCCACTTCTGTGTTTCGTAATTTGTGTAACATCCTAAGGTCTCATTTAGGCTGAATCTTCTAAATTTAGGTGTGAATAGCCCCTTTTAAACAGTAATACTGTATATCTGGCAAATTTTTGGAACAACTTTACTGGTAAATTCAAAAAAGCTCTGTTCACACAGACAAAGACGTTCTAGAAATTTTACAGAAATGACTGTTCAAACATCCATTCCAAAATACTGGTAAATTCTGACATCATTAACCAGAAATTACTTCTAAACGGCTGTGCTTGTATTTGTAAACATAGAAGGGGTTGGGCTTTTGTTGATGGTTTCACTTCTATTTAAAGCTTTAGCATTCAATGCAGCTGCTTTGACCCAGAGACATCCAAAGGTGAACAGCTGCTAAATGTTTACACATTTGACTACATTGCAAATTCTGTGGATGGATAAGTATTGTGAACAACTTCAACTTCGACCGGAGCACTTCTTCACGTGCACACGCGTCAAGCAACTGAAGCAGAGCTTGAAGGTAAACAAACAGCGGCTTATCATAAGCATTTTATCAATATTTTTACACAGTTAGCATTAAGAAGGAACATAAACATTATCTGACTAACATTTATCAGCTTAATGTGTCTGGAAAAATATTCATGGCTTTTATTTTCATAAACAGCACGGATGTGAATGTGTCTGAATGTTCTAATTGACTGGAGTAGATGTCTCTTTCTGGCAATTTTCCTTCTGCGTTCACACAGCGCAGCATTCCGGCAAATTACCGTTAATGTTACAACTTCTCTTTCCGGAAAATGTCCAAAAAGAATTTACCAGTGTTTTCGAAAAGGGTCTGTTCACACATGATCCCTTTCCGAAAAATTGCCGGTAATTTTTCGGAAAGGTCTGTATGTGTGAAAGGTGCTAATGTTACGTTTTCGCATATCCACAACATAAATTTCAGAAACACATTACAATAACAGTACATGAATAATGATGTACTAATATGTAAATTAAATGTTACCTCATTATGAATTAATGATCACTTTACTTGGAGAGACATAATATCATCAACTTATTCTTCACTACTCATGAACATCATGCAAATCTATCTAGTGCGCATTTACATTAAAAAAAGTCCATGCACATTTTAGCTTTAACCCGAATTAAACACACCTGATCAAACAAACTACGTTCTTCAGGCTTGTTTCAAACCTCCAGATAAGTATGTTGAAATAGGGTTGCGGCCCTCCAGGAACTGAGTTTGACACCCCTGGTTAAAACACAGAAGTTCATTTATAGTAAATATTGAGATATTGATAATGTGCCCTTACAAGTAAAGTTATGGCATAAAGATACATTAAGAGGTCATGAGTTCATGTTGGTAACATTTAGCTTAAACAAAAGTGTTAATTAATACATTAATTAACAAACATGTACTAACAGGTAATTAAGGTAGGCATTATTCACACATGAACTCATGTGACTCATATTGTAGTTAGCTGTTCATTAGCACATGCCTTAACTCATCATTAGTGCACAATGAAGTAATCTTTAGTTTACATATTAGTACATAATTATTCATGTGCTGTTATTGTTAAGTGTTACCAAAATTTCTATAACGACTCTATCATTTATTCATTCATTTTCCCTTGGCTTAGTGCCTTATTTATCAGGGGTCGCCACAGCGGATGACCTTCCAGCTGCAACCCAGTACTGGGAAACACTTGTACACTCTCACGTTCACACACACACTCAGACTACAGCCAGTTTAGTTCATTCAATTCACCTATAGTGCATATCTTTGGACTGTAGGTGAAAACGGAGCACACAGAGGAAGCCCATGCCAACACGGGGAGAACATGCAAACTCCACACAGAAATGCCAACTGACCCAGCCGGGACTCGATCCAGCAACCTTCTTGCTGTGAGGCGACATTGCTAACCACTGAGCCACCGTGCTGCCCTCTGACTCTATCATACTTTAGTCAAAATGGGATATGCAGGTCAAAAGATGTTTCTGTTAAAAAGATGTTATAAAATTTTCAAATGCATTTACCATCCACGAGCGATACTCTGAATGCAAGGATATCAGCGAGGAAGTGGGAAAGCTGAATTTCACATTTAAAACAGAGGCGTTTCTCAAGTGCAGATGTAAAACTCCCATAGGCTCCAACAGACTGACAAGCACTAAAGGAGTCTTGATCTGATATGGAGAAAGAAAAGCAAATGCATGTACTTTCCAGTGGATACACAACAGCTTGAGCTCAAACAGGCATAGAGAGTTAATTATGCATTGTGGAACATGATATAACCCATTTGATTCATTAGGCATTATGTAGCATTTCTTTTCACCCTTGGGCACATTACGAGGGGCTGAAGCAGCACGACTCAGGAAACATGAGAGGCCAGAACGATGCTCAAAGTGCACCATGAGTGAGCGTCTGTGACTGCAAACAGGCATCGCGTGCACAGCTCAATCTGACATGTAGAGAGACAGTCACAGACACCAAGTCTGCCTGGACGCTTTTTCTCTTCCATTAAGATAACGTAAAGCCTATCGGCTGTGTATCAGTAACATCAGCTGATCCTTATCGGGAGAACAAACCTGTCAAAGATGGAGCTGAAGCCCTGAGGAATGGAAAAACAAGTCAGGACATTGTCTGCTGGAATTCCAGTGACATCCATGGTACTTCAACCTCCTATGTTTCCTCAGAAAACTCGAAGCCTGAAATCTGCAAATCTCAGACATCACGAGTGGCAATGGCACTAAGAAGACTTAATGTTCCAGGCACTTGGAACACCTGTGGTTCGTGACAAAAGACAGAGATAGTGTCTTTGAGTGGCCCTGTCTGCTGGGCCTGCGGTGTGATGGATGTCTAGCACAGCACTTGTGACAGAGTAAAAGCTCCAGGGGACGACGACGGAAAACTGGGCCTTTCTGTCAGATCATTAGTTCCGTACCAAAGGGATGAGTTGACCTTAAACCAGTGAAGGAATACGAATGCACGAGTCTCACACAAGGACGTGAGGGTGAGTGTTCACTCACACGCCATTTGTACTTCCATCATTTCCAAATGTTGCTTGCTTCAGTTGACAGACTTTGAAATGCCTCATGAGGATTGCTCCTAGATGGCTGTCCGATTTGATGAATTTTGAAGAACACAGAGTTCTGTGCAAATTAAGCTACATCAACAGTACTTGCAGCATAATGCTGGTTAGCATAACGTTAAGTCAATCTTTTCCCTCCCTAAAAAAACACATATTTTACATATGTACAAAATTTGATAATAGATAATCTGAAAAAAGAAAGAAAGAAAGAAAGAAAGGGAATGACAGTGGCAAATATGCTAAAGTACAACTTGAAACCAATAATTTAATCCAGTAATCCAGTAGCATTATGTGCCATAAGCTATGTTTCCACCCAAAGATGCAAATAAAATTTATGCGTAAAACGGGAATGTCGCATAAAAGACGTGTGAATAAAGCAGTGTTTCTATCCAAGTAGTCAAAGAGAACACAATCGTTACATTCTGATAAACTGGTGCCAATGAACATGTGGTGGCGTTTAAAGGCGTCAGATGCGGAGCACAGACGCTCTTGACAGCTCGGGAGGTCATTAATAATATAATATAAACATTAACACTGAAACGGTTAAGGCGTTTTAGAATGACCAAAACAACATTTCAGATGTTTTAAGATGTGCTCAGCCTGCTGGTTTGTCCATTCACACACATTTTTATCATCAAATGATCTCTTATAACAATATCATATGACTTTTTTTAAATGCGCATACAGGACTTTGTTCGGTAAAAGTAGCTAAGTTTCCATTCACCTATTTTTATGTGCATTTTGAAAATGCGCATAAAAAACATATGCACATAACTGAGTAAGATAAACTTTTTATTTAATAAGAAAGATGTGCATAAACTAGGATAGAAACACTTTTACCACACAAATTCCAGTATGCACATTAAAAAAGTCATGTTTTTTTGTTAGAAAATATCATGTGATGATAAAAATGTGTGTGAATAGATAAACCAGCGGGCGGAACATCTGAAATGTAGTTTTGGTTATTCCAAAATGCCTTAATTGTTTCAGTATTAGTGTTGTTATATTATTAATGACCTCCAGAATCAATAGCGTCTGTGCTCCGCGTCTCAGACGTCAAATGCCACTGCACGTTGTAATATAGTTCGTTGTTGTGTGGAAGAAGAAGACAGGGTCGGCGATATAAGGTAAATAATTGGCTTTTTATTTTTCGGCTCCCCACATTTCGGCTTGGCAAATATATTAGACAGATCAATTAATGAAGACAAATCTAAATGTTAAATGTGAAAAAAAATTAACACTAGATATATTGGCATTTTCTGTCTTGTTGAAACGTACCATTAATGTTGTCGACTAATTTTAACATGCACTGACACTGGAATATTCGTCAAACTATAGTTTGATCTGGAAAAGCGAGCAACTGCGTGTTGCTGCATTTGGATTGGATGCTTGCTTTCTTAAAGAAGCACATTATCTGTGACAGCTCTCAGGGAGGGTGGCCAACAGGGTCATGAGAGGGAAAAAATAGAAACAGATCAGCCACGATATCCCGGGGAGGCACAAACAAGGGAAAAAAAGACTAAATCTAGTGCATGTCTCATCAGATGATGTATTTTTTGCACCCCCTCACACAGAGACGTGCCTGCTATTGTGTGACTGAGTGACATTCCCCATTCCCAGGATGCCCGTGTACGTGCCGCTCTCCTCTGATGAGGGTGGAGGAGGCCAGTGGGGAGGGTGGAAAGACTGCTACCTCCCTCTTTAACCGCTTGGCAGTCTGCTCTTGATTAGAGCGTGGCTCTTCCCAGCGAGCAGCTTCGGGCCCTGTCAGGGGAGACGGCTCTGCAGTAATAGCGTCTGACAGGCTGAGGGGAGCCGCGCGGGGACTGATACAGATGCTGCTATCCTGAGTGGCATCAGGCTCAAGCGAACATCACCTGCCCTGCTACAATCCCCACACCACCGACTCTCCAGCTGCCAAGCCGCCAACCAATCTCATGTCTTGCACATGCTAGCCGAGGGTCTTTGTACACGGGTGTCTGACACATCCTGCATCTATCATAGCCTAAAGGGAAAAAAAAAAACGTCTAAAAACAGATGCTGCTGGTACCACTGCCTTTTCAGTCCCCCCAGATTGACTTTTTACTGGACCTAATTCCACTCTGAAATAACTTCCTTCCTGATTTTAATTGCTTCATTTTTGATATATTGGTGGAAGTTATCTCCTGTGGCAGCTCATGGAGAGAAGCTATTAAGGGTGATAGACATGAAATAAAGAGCAGAAGGAAAAAAGATTAGATATATACAAAAATAGATTGAATGGAAAAAATGCTGTTGTACGGATAGCCTTTAAATGCTGGTCAAAGACCACTGTGTTCATTTGTATAATTCCAAACATTGCTAACCATATGCGAATGGTTAAAAATCACACATTTAAATTTTAAATACATATCTAACATGTAGATTCAGATTGGAGGAACTGCTATTAAAAGAAAGTAATAACCAATAAATCGACACACCTGCGACTGCACATAAGCCAAACTCTACAAAAGTTCTACACTAATCTGTTGATAGTGATTTCATGTGAATCTTGTATTTATCTTCAAAAACAAACGTATGCATCATTTTAGTAATTCTAGTATCCTTAAGCTAAAGGAATTTACCCAACAATAAACATTCTGTTATTAATTACTCGCCCTGCATGTTGTTCTAATTCCCTGATATAAATTAAGATATTTTAGGTAAAATCCAAGTCAACAGTTTTCTGACTCTTCATACAGTTGAAGTCAGAATTATTAGCCCCACTGTTTATTATTTTTCCCAATTTCTGTTTAACGGAGAGAAGATTTTTCAACACATTTCTAAACATAGTAGTTTTAATAACTTATTTCTAATAACTGATTTATTTTATCTTTGCCATGATGACAGTAAATAATATTTTACTAGATATTTTTCAAGACACTTCTATATAGCTTAAAGTGACATTTAAAGGCTTAACTAGGTTAATTAGGTTAACTAGGCAGGATAGGGTAATTAGGCAAGTTATTGTATAATGACGGTTTGTTTTGGAGACTATCGAAAAAAATATAAAGCTTAAAGGGGCTAATAATTTTGACCTTAAAATGGTTTTTAAAAAATGAAAAACTGCTTTTATTCTAGCCAAAATAAATCAAATAAGGCTTTTCCCACAAAAAAAATTTATCAGACATACTGTGAAAATTTCCTTGCTCTGTTAAACATCATTTGAGAAATATTTAAAAAAAGAAAAATTCAAAGGGGTATTCAACTGTATATAGTAGGCGTGAGACATTGTGTGTACCAAAAAAGAAAGAAAAAAACTGTAAATATGACTTTGTTCACTAATGCTCATTGACTTTGTTCATTAATGTCTTCTTCATCAGGATGCTGGTTTAATTTGGGCAACACTATGTATTGCCATTAGAGTCAGCAGCAAAATATGCAAGCATCATATATGGAATAGCAAACATACACCCTGATCTGACATGGCTGTAGAGAGAACAAAAGCAAAAAAGTGATTTTTAGGGTACAAAAAAACTGCTCTTGGAGCTTTGTATGATTACAGTTGAACCACTGAAGTCACATGGAATGTTTAGACAATTTTTTTGGTTCCTTTTCGGGACTTTACTGTCTATGGAGGGTCATAGAGCTCTCAGATTTCATCCAAAAAATATTCACATGTGTTCCGAAGACAAACTAATGTCTCAGTGGATTGGATTGACATGAGTGAGTAATTAATAACAGAATTTTCATTTTTGGGCGAACTATTCCTTACACTAGTAGTTTTGACTCACTATCAATTATTTCTTACTTATAAAGCACACAATAAATCATTATTCTATGTAGCATATTCTACATCTCAATCCTATCCCATGATTACATAACCTTTACATCAACATAACAAAGAATGTATTGTTGTAAAAGTCACAGTGATGGTTTTTAATATTAAAGCGTTACCCTTTTTTAAAATAAATGGTTATTTGATTTTTATAGTGACACTATAATGTGATTTTTTAATGGCTTTAGTTTTGAGGTTCTTCTTCAAAATATTTACTGGCATTTGTAAAAGACAGAAAAACGTTTATGTCTTTTTGGTCAAATGGCCAAGTTTGTTGTTACTGGTGTATAACATACAGTGCGTATCAGATATCAAACATCCGTTACCATATCTGAGTTTTCGCTCTGGTCAGTTCTCAGCGATATACAATGGTTTATAAATCTGAGCCCTACAAAATTTCATACATATATTACCATGTGTATTATTACTTTTCTTCTTAGTCATCGTCCCTTTATTACTAACATATTTATTGTCATGTTATGTGCTTATTGTGCTTGCAGAGTGTGGAAAATGTCGTTATTGGGTACTCAAGCTAAAAAAAAAACCCTATAACTGCAGTCGAATAATTGCAACACAAAGTGACTCATGGCCTATTTAAACATGAGGATACAGTTGAAATTGCATTTCCAGGCACTTCAAGCATATATTGATATTGCACCTGTACAACATGATTCATGGTCTTGGTCTTACAGGACTGTCTAATGGCACCAGGGAATAAAGCCCCACTTTTAATCTGTCTCCAGCCATGGCGAAACCATGTGACTGGAGGATAAAAGGATCACAAATGCATGGTAATATATGCAAAGAGGTCTGGCTGAAAATGGCTCTTATGATGGGCAGCCGAGGGCCCGGAGGGAAGGCGTCCACCTTCTGCCACTGTCTGCCAGCCCTGCGAGTTCATTCCGAGAGTTCATGCTAAAGGAGAACTAAAGGAGATGTTGTTTTTCCACTCGAATGCTGAAACTCGGCTAGATCTCAAACTAGATGTGGTTTGTTACGTCACAGCCATCTGAAAATGGCAACACCTCAGTCATCCGAGGAAGGCCGGAGGGATAGTGTATCCACTGGAGTCTGAGAGTTGAGCCAAGCAGAGAGAAGATGGTGTAATAATTGATCAGTCAAGTTAAACTGAATCAAGAATCCACATCATCAGCAGGCAAGGGACAATGCCATAAACTAGCTTGCAAACAAGCCAAAAAACAAAAGGCCCAGAGAGGCTGTGGCTAAGCAATAACCCCCCATTAGAATGAATCACGCGAGTAAGCAATGAAAGTTCACATGAATGACTGAGCATTGGAGCTTTGGATCAGAGGTGTCATAACAGTGAATCATCAGCATGAGCGTGACTGAACGCGCAGAATCACAGCACCATCAGTTATGATGCTACATGTCCAGATAAGGACAATCAAAGCTCTGCTAGAAAAGGAGCAAAATCTGACTTTATCGTAAAACTTGTTGCCTTAAATGAAGTTTAAAGGGCACCTATGGTGAAAAATCTCCTTTTCAAGCTGTTTGGACAGACATGTGTAGGTATGGTGTATAGACGTCATATTGGGGTGATATAAACACACTCAGCCCTTTTTTTTCAATTTAACAACATAAAAACGGTGGACCAATTGGAGCGGTTTTGAGACCGACTGCAACTTGACGTAGGAGTGCGGTCCCCCCGCCCACCGAATTGATTGACAGCTGCGTATTAACATGTCTCCGTAGTAACGTACAAGCATATCAACCAGACACAGGACCAGGACGTGCGCACACTAAGCAACCTTAAATAAAAGGCTGTTCAGTTTGCTAGGATCATCAATCATCATCAAATGTGATCAAGAGTGAGTTTTACAAGTTTAAAATGTTTTAAAACAGTGCATGTGTGTAATAAGTTACAGCGATTTACTTCAGATTTACTTCATCACCACAGCCGAGTGACGCTTCAATCCCGGTTTGTGGACGTTAAATCAGGCTTATTTTGTACATTAACATAAATGATATCCATACAGCAGTGGAGAATAACCTGTATCCTGTCCCATTTGCGTGCAAAAACAGTGCAAAGCTAAACACGCGCTGTCTGTGTGTGTGCTTGTCAGCGCTGTGTGTGTGTGTGTGTATTTGTGTGTGTGCGTAAACTTTGTAACGACATTGTGTGTGACTCATCCTTGCAACTCCACAACATGCATCAAATA
>CAIGQZ010032266.1:3309067-3327033 GCA_903798205.1 Danio tinwini | reverse complement strand
AAAAAAAAAGCATGCCATTTTTGCTGCTTCCCTTTGGCACCCTCAGCTAGTCAATTATAATTCAACATGACACAACAAACCAGGGCAGCAAGTAAAAATGTGCTTCTTCTCCCTTAAAGGTTGGGGTATTTCTCTCCTTCTAGAAGCACATGCAGATCACACGCTTGAAAGTGATTTTATGTTCAGACCCCCGCAACCTTACAGCAGAAAAGTGGTAAAATTTAACCAAACATCCAGACATAATGGATACTTAAAAAACCATTACAGATCCAATCTTAAGTAAACATCACAGTATGAGTGATGTGCCAGGTGCCTCTGAGAGATGGTGTGAGGTGAATAAACATCAGTAAATGAATGTCAGCGTTTGAATGACCTCCATTCATTGCGTATCAAACCTTCTTCCTCTCCTCAGCAGCTCTACCTCCCTGACTGTAGACTTCCCCTGGGCTTCAGAGCCGTCACAAGCTTCCTGACGCTCATTCTTTGATGAATTATTTCACTTAATGGAATAAAGACATGAACCATTATTAGGTTTAAGCTATCTGACGCCAGAGTATCATTTACACACATGTGGCTCGCAGTCCAGGATGCCTAAATCAAGCCAATAAAATTTCTGCAAATGGCATTAGCACATAACTCAGAAACAAATTAAAACAATGTGACCCACAGCAACCAGACATAGAATAAGGCTTGTCCTAAAAACAGAATGCCTTCATAAGTCTGAGAAGTTCTGTTTGGACCAAAGAAAAAGGGACAAACAGGTAATGCTATTTATCTCATCGAAGAAACTAATGTTCCTTTGCAAGCTAGGATAAAAATAACACACTCATTGAGTGCCTATGTGCTCAGTGCCTTGAAGGAACTCTAATGCATTTTCATTTAAACCAAACTCAGATGTTATTAGGAACGACTCTCTCCGTCTTCATTTCACGGGGACCTCAAGGCCAAAGCAGACAAAGTGGGACACTTTCTAGTAGTCCTCTTAAAACTCGGTTGGACTGAAAAAGCTAAATAAACTGCAAAAAGAAATCAATTAAAAAAAGGTGAAGTCAATTGGACAAACTTATTGGAGATTATTTTCTCTAAGAGATTATTTTCAGCAGTTCAGAATCAATGCATTTATGTACAGAAACAATAACATTATTTGTAGTGCACTTAATTAATTTTTACATTCATTAATGGCTTTCAATGACAATTGAAATAAATGCAGGCGATAATAGAGACGCTTTAACCCAATTGTTATGTAGTAGGCATTACAATATGGTTTTGTAATAACCATTTTATATAGAATTTTCAGCAAAGGTAACAATACTGTAATACTGGCACAGCCATGAACGATTTCTATCGCACAACCTCAGAGCCTACAACAAACCTGAATGCCGGTTGATAGAGGATGTGGTCTTACCTTGAAGTTGCATATACATGTTATTATATCCCCGATTCTGAGACATTCGCCGTCAAACTTGCAAGTATTGGTGTCACAAAGGAAGAGATCTGTGTCCCGGTCATCATCCCCTGCAACAACACAGAGAGCCAGAAAACATCTTGAATTTCTGGATAAACACAGCGGGGTGAAGATGCAACTAACACAAGCAGGATAATCTTTGTTCAGACACTTCAGATAAAAATAAATCAGCAGAACAAACTGAACGAACATGTCATCCCAGCGGGCTATGTCTGGCAGCGCTTCTGAAGGCTTCATCAAGTTGTGATGAGCACCTCTGTTCGCCACCACCATATTTTGCTCTTGAGATATTTTCTTATGGGGAATAAAACAAGTGTTCAAAGAGGAGTAATGATTCAGCACATGGTGAACTTCTTGGAATCGCCACATGAGAACCTTATTCAGCTTTTATAATAAGCTGAGTAAAGGCTCTTTGAAATATTCTCATTTTGCTGAGGAGCTGGACAGACTATGGTGGAAAAGTCACACTTCATCAAAAATCAAGAGCTCGCAGACAGTTTAAGTCCACAAGGATTCCTTAATATGATTACAATTAAGACGAGTTGTTTCTAAAAACAGGCCACCGCTGACTCAAAACTTAATTTTACTATTCAGCGTACAGAAGCTGACCGCTGTTCATTTAGCAATGAGCTCCCAAAATAACGAGCTTACCCATTGGCCACTTCATCATCCAGCCCCTACCTGATAGCTTTTGTAATTATGCAAGGAATAAGCATCTCTATCATTCGCGTAAATGTTATAAAAATGACACAAACATTACATAAAGAATAATATCTCATGATCCGTTCTACATTACCTGCATATATTTCGACTCAAAGCACCATAGATCATCATAATAAGACTACATGACACAAAACAGTGGTCCGCTCTCGTGCCTTGGGATTTTTGCTGTCAAAGCAAATAAGCTTCTTGCAAGTGCTACACAGTATTTTTACCCTGCGTTATCCTGTGAGGCCTGGAAGCTAGAATGAAGCAGAACATTGCTCATTGTAACGACACCACCAGAGGACACACAGCTACTTTAGGCCACTGCTAAAGGGCCACATGCAGTGTGCAAAGATGTCTTACATAACCTTGTGGCTTATTTGCATTTAAGCTTAAAAAAATTATCAATAGACCTCAAACGCCACAGGGAGACAATGCAAGTTGCAAGACACATGCAATATTCACACTGTGCTTCTCAGTTAGTTCTGGAGACTTTGAGAATGCTGGTTCTTGGTATGTGCATAAATCCCTCATGTGATATTAGAGTAGCTGTTCATACTAAAGCTTTGGAGCAAGAATATGTCATTAAAATTCATCTTGTTCGCAATCTGTTCCTAAGGAGCTGTGATAAACTGACATTATCAATTCAGCCTACTGAAGCAACAAATACTAGTCAGAGTATTTGCCAAAGCCAATTAGTCAAAACCATTGTCAAACCCTTGGCCTACTGATAAGAACACATGCCTCAATTTGAGTTTAATCATTTTAGCCACAATTCAGGGGTGTCACAGAGCACGGCAGCATCAGTAGAAGTTCTGATTCACTTGGTGCTTTAATGTTGGCATGAAACAATCATGGTTTCTTTCCAAGTGTGAAAGATAAAATTAAATGAGAAACCATTGAACAAATAGACTTGATTTTGAGGGACATGAGTTTGTCCATTAGTAATTGACTGGATGGTTGGGTTTGTACTGGTTCTGAAAGTCTGGATTTAAAAAAAGTCTTTGTTAAAGCTTTATAAGCTATGAACCAAACCAGCCATCTATGAAGTGAATTCAATGCAATCTCATTAATCCCAATTCATATGAATTTGTATGATCTAATTCATACATTTTGGTATGGTTTGCTCAACCCCCAATGATGGTTGGCTTTAGAGGTGGGGTTTGGGGGAAACACATACTTTTAAAAATGTTACATTTTTGTACAAATGAGTATGAATTCATATACAAATTAGCCACTTTTCTGACAATATATAAAATAGTTACATTTCCTTGTGAGATCGGAACTTAAACCAAAGAAGCATGAAAATCACTGCAACTTAGCCTATTTTAAAAAGAAATATTAGTTGTTCAGTAAGTACAATTAAAGGGCACATATTTTACCCCCTTTTCAAGATTTAAGATAAGTCTTTTGTGTCTCCAGTATGTGTCTGTAAAGTTTCAGCTCAAAATACCCATCAGATTATTCATTATACCTTTGTGTATATTGGAAATTTGAGCTGTTAAGACATTGTAGCTGTTTTTGATGCCTGTGCCTTCAATGCAAATGAGCTGGTTCTCCCCACCCACCATTCCCATGTGTGTGTCAGAGCCATAGAGATTCACTATTGCTCACTATTGCTCTGATGGGTGTAGCCTTCTCCTGTTGCATCTCATGCATAAGCAGCACAATGACAGACAAGAATGAAGCAGACCTCCTTTACTACAGTAAGGATTTTCCCAATGGTTATTTGATATATTTGTTGTGGAGTTATTGTGGAATTCAAGCCTTTCTGCAATAATGAGTCACACAATGTTGTTATAAAGTGTTTTTGCACTGTTTTTGCTCAGCAAATGTGACAGTATACACATTATTATCCACTGCTGTATGGAAATTCGTTATGTTAATATACAAAATAAACCTGATTTAACGTCCACAAACCAGGGCTGAAGTGTCTTCTTTTATAACTGTACTGACACTATGTAGCTGTCGTAATGAATTACAGCAATTTTACCATCTATTTTATTACAAAAATGCACATTTTAAAACGTTTTAAACTTGTAAAACTGCTGATGATCATAGAGAGCTGAACAGATCTTTTAATTCCCTTTGTTTTGCGCACGTCTTGTCTTGTGGATATAATTATACACGTTGCTAAAGAGACATCTTAATACGCGGCTGTCAATCAATTCGGTGGGCAGGAAAACCGCACTCCTATGTCATGTTGCGGTGGGCCTCAAAATAGGGTTTGGATTCTATTTTAACGTCAGGAATAAAAAAAAGAGACTTATTGTGTTTATATCACTCCAATATGACTGTGGATACACTATACTTACACACAGTTCTGTCCAAACAGCTTACAAAATAGGTGCCCTTTAATGCTAATCTGCAAGTTAAGGTTAAATGACAAATTTTACCACTTTCATGCCAGACATTAAATAATTGAAAAAGAGGTCTTTAAAAAGGAAGGGGGACTTATTCTAATTATAGATTAATAGGGCACAGTTTAACCAAAACTGAAAAATATTTTCATCACTTACTTTGTATACTGGAACCATTGACTTCCATAGTATTTGTTTTCTCTACTGTGAAAGTCTACTATAGAATGGTTACAGGTTTTTAACTTTCTTCAAAATATATTCTCATGTTCATAAAAAAGCAAAAAAGATTCTGAACCACTTTAAGGATAAGTAAACAATGAGTTAATTGTCATTTTGGGTGAACTGTGCCTTTAAATGTGACTTTAAATGGATACTTAAAACAAATCCTAATGACATTTCAAGCCTGTATAACAGAAAAAAGCAGTAGAGGGTAGTTTTGCTTTTACATAAAATCATCTGACATAAAATCATTAATATAACCCTTCGAAACATCCAATGCTGTGTTCATGCGCCTTTAGTAGAAATAATTGTTCTGGAAGAAGCATTAAAGATGGGCTAGGCTCACAAATGGTGCATACCTTGTCAGCTTGAGTGTGCATGATGCATCTATTGCATTATTGATGCTAGCACTCCCTCTGCGAAGTCATTGAGATACAAGGAATTTTATCACACCTCTACCGCTTGGCTGCCCTTCCATAGCTGTGTCATAATACATCTTGACCTTACGACACACGTAGATGCTTTAGAGTGCATGTTTGAGATCAGAAGCATTCAGTGAGACACTTGCCAACAAGAGCAGAAAGGAAGAAATGGTGTTATGGATCGGAGAAGAACATGGAGATCTGAGTCACAAGAACCTCTCTTTCTCCAGACACTAAATCCATTTATTCAGTCTAATTAATCTGAAGCAGTGGTATAGTGAAACTGAAAAAGCATATTCCATTTAAAAGAAACACACATGAGGTGCCACTCACTGTTTCAGAAAATGTGTAAAAAAAAGAAAAACAGGCAAAAGAGTCAACCGACCTTGAAAAGACAAATTCAGTCAAACAAAAACACACAAACACTGAATACATTAAGAACGCTTTAATCGTCTGGACCTGTTTTCTATTCATGAAACTCATACAAAAATACTCAAATACTTTTTCATCAACAACAAACCAGAAATGTAATTTTTTCACTGACACAAAGTAAGGTTTCAGTAATTTTGTCCATATACTCAAGTGAATGTATTTACTGACGTTTATGTATGTAGCCAAAAACATTAAAGCAGTCTTCAAAATATCTTTTGTTTTCCACAAAAGAATCAAGGTCATAATGAACTGGAATGACTAGAAGCTGAATAAACGGAAACAGGATATTTTCGCAATCTTTCAAAACAGGCTTATAGCTCAAAGTAGCTATATTTTGTTTTGACTGTACACTTGAGTATACATACAGTGTGTGATGGCAAATTCTTCATCAGCACAGTTTGCACACAGTAAATATTGTCTACAAAGTGTCAAATCTTTCACAGTTGAAAAAAATAAAATAAAATCACAGAATGAACATCAGCAAATTACTGACGTCTGCAGCAACAATACATGAGTATTTAAGTGCTTGTATAAGGGAATTAAAAGATACTGTATTTAAACAAATATTTAACTTATAACTTCTGGAAATAAAAAAGTGAAAAGCATTTGCAGGTGCTATTATTCATTCATTCATTCATTGTCCTTAGGCTTAGTTCCCCTTATTCATCAGGGGTCGGAATGAACTTCCAACTTATTCTGCATATGTTTTACACAGCGGATGCCCTTCCAGCTGCAACCCAGAACTGGGAAACATCCACACACCCACACATTCATACACAACAGCCAATTTATTTTAATAAATAGCACATGTATTTGGACTGTGGGGGAAACTGGAGCACATGGAGGAAACCTACGCCAACACGGGGAGAACATGCAAACTCCACACAGAAATGTCAACTGGCCCAGCCAGGACTCAAACCAGCAACCTTCTAACTGTGAGGCGACAGTGCTAACCACTGAGCCACCATGTCGCAAGGTGCTATTATATGCAATTAAAAGTTTAGTTCATGATTTTGGTGAATGGCTTTATAATCTGGGGTTCCTATTCATCTTATTCTGCAATGCAGAAGTAAGCTCTATTCTGCGATTGTTTTAGGATTTCCAATGCATTTGCCTATGGGCGAAATGACTACAAATAACAAAAGGCATCTAACTACTTGCTCTTCAAACAAGTGTGTCTATGGCTAGACATTAAAATAAAAAGAATATAATAAGACCAGTTTATAACATCAATCAGCATAATGAGGTGTTTTTTTACAGCTTAATATCAATGGTAGTGAATGACACAAGAGTCAATAAGGTTCCAATGGCTGTACCCGCTCTTAAGTGAAAGAATAAGGTCAATAATTCTGGTTCTGACCATCAGAACATCAGAAAGAAGAAAACAATATAAGGCTGGGGATAGGAAAGTAAAAACAGACACTGTGGAAAGTTAGCAGGTCACACTGGAGGAAATGAGTTCTGGAAACAGGCAGTGGCATCCTGCAAATTTATTACAGTAATTTCTTCATCAAGGACACTGAAAAGCTTTTAAATGCTTAACTAGATTTTAAGCTTAACCAGGACATCAGTCAGATAACTTGATTAAGTGTAAATAAGCTTTTGGAAGTCTGTTAAATATGATTTTTCAGAGGGGATGTGTTATCATGAACAGAAAGGAATTTTGTTCTGCTCTCTTTAAAGTCTCTCAGGCAAGACAATCTTTCAGTAGCTGTCTACATGGAGAGATAAGATCTGTTTTCCTATTCTTTGTGGGGAAAATAAGAGCTTTATGTGTATGGACAACATGAGAGTAAAAAAAAAAAAATCCTGAAAATTTTCAATAAAAATTCCTCAAAGTCCTTGAAGTCACAGAGCAATGATTAGAGGAGCCCAACAGGAAATTACATCTTTCATCCTCAGATGTTCTACACTCTGACGGCCCACAAAAACAAGTTAAATAACTCTTCCTGAATCTAAAATAGACTTTCTATGAGTATAAAAACAGTTCTGTTTGTACATAGAACTCTTCGAACTTCAAGGTATGTGTATAAAACAATGTGACATGCAATCAACTATTGACACACGGCAGCAAATAGGATCAGTTGATGCATGACTATTTGCAACAATGGTTTGCAGATGCAATTTTTTAAGGCTGTCACTAGCAAGGCAAACACTATATTTAAACTCACTGCATACAGCCTTACACTGACATCAGAACAGACCAATAATAGATTTAGACCACTAGATAAAGGCTTCCAAGTGGGAGGAGGTAGTTTTATTATGGCTAGAAGGGGTAAGATTAGGGTTGGGATGGTTGTAGACATTAATAAAACACAATATCTTGAGAAAAAAACTAAAAACTAAATATGTCATCATAACATACAGTCAAAATTGTTATGGTTCATTATATTGATCAAAATGAATATCAATAAAAAAATCTAATTATGTATGTGAAGTATTTTAAAATAATATTAATAATAATAAAATTCCTTACATTTATATAGCACTTTTCTGAACACTCAAAGTTCTTTACACATTTTTGGGGGAATCTCCTCATCCACCACCAGTGTACAGCACCCACCTGGAAGACGCGACTGCAACAATATCGCACCAGACCGCACACCACACACCAGCTGATTGGTGGAGAGGAGACAGAGTGATGAGGCCAATTATGATATTGGAATGGTTAGGAGGCCATAACAGACAGAGGCCAGTGGGCAAATTTGGCTAGGAGGCCGGTGTTAAACCCCTACTCTTTTTTGCTTTTTAATGACCACAGAGATTCAGGACCTCGGTTTAACGTCTCATATGAAAGACAGCGCTCACTAAACAGTATAGACTCCCCATCAATATAATGAGGCGTTAGGACCCACACAGACCACAGGCTGAGCACCTCCTGCTGGCCTCACTAACACAACTTGCAGCAGCCACCTACTGTAGCTTTCCCATGTGGTCTCCCATCCAGGTACTGACTGGGCGCAACCCTGCTTAGCTTCATGTGAGAGTTGCAGAGAGCTAGCTGCCAGCATTTTGTGTATTGCTAATAAATACTGTAAATAAAATTTATGTCGACATTTCTGGGATAGCTCATTTAATGATACAAAACCGCAACTAATTAATGATTACTCATATATGGTGCACCCCTGCCTGAATCTAGTGGCCTGAAACGTGTGTGGGTTTGCGGGCCTGCAGTTGGGTTTATCTCAAACAGACCGGGACACACACTTTGGATTTATTACAAAACACAAGTACAAAATATAATACAATATTGAGTGTAACAGGATTTATAGCATTTCTGAAGGTTCAGTCCATACATCACTAAAATCACAGTCATCAAACGTTTCTGAAACAAGATTTAAATTAAAATATTTACGAAATACTTTTGTTAATCAAATATGCAATACCATAAGAACTGACAAAATAATGACCACTGTATGCACAGATGCTTCCAAAGCTAACAAAACCAAACAGTTCTGTTGTTTTCTGTGGACACTTTTCAACTGTAAGCGAACATTTTCTCAAAAAAAAAAAAAAACTTATTGTGGAATTTAGATATATACATTTACATTTAGGTATACGTTTAAGTTCAACAGCAATATTCAGAATTAGAATGAATGTCAAAATTCAATCAGCTGCTGATGATTAGAACCAATTCCTCCCCTTTTTTGTTCATATTGCATTATACTCTGGTGCACATCACACTGCACATCCACTTTATTGCGACTTAAGGAAAATTCTATATATCTTATATAAGGCCAAACATTTTCATATTACCCCCCAAGTTGAAGTTATATCCAAACAAGTATCTAAGAAAAAAAATAATCAGTAAAGAACTTTATAATCAGTACAACCTTGGTAACTGCTTTAGGATGGATGTTGGGAGCAGCATAATTTGTCCTGTGACTTGGCCACTTTTGCATAAAAGCTATTTAGAGGCTAATGGATGCAATTTAAAACAAATGGGTTGCAAGTTGCAGCTGTAGCTTTACTGTGACAAGGTGAAGTGCTGATTTATGCAATCAGTTTAGAGAATGTGCACAGAACCTCACAACATACAGTACAAAAAAGAACACAAGATGGTGCTAATTATTAATTCCATCTTTCATGGAAATTATACTGCAAGTATCTAACAACACCCACTTCATCAGTAACGGAGCGCTAAAAGTCCTAATTAAGGGTGCTGTCGGTGCTACATCCAGCTGCTTGTTTCTCCAGTCTGCAGTGAAATAAGAAACTTCTCTTGGCTCAAACACCTGGTTTTGCAGGTCTCCTCGCTCTCCTTGAGAGTGTCGTAATTTTATCAAAACAAACGGGAAGTGTGAGCCAATGCTGTGTCTCAAAATGTGCCAAACTGGAGAGTATCAGGGGAGATGCAGATTGTTATTTCTGCCTTGCCAGTGAGGTGAATAATTGAAAGAAGCAAGCTGGCAGAGACACAAATATTCTAAAGGTGAAGTGTAGACAACTCCTGTGAGTGAGATATCAGACCAGTTGTCAAGCCATTAAAGAGCAGGAATTCAAACCCCAGGATATTGTTATTTTGAAAGTTTTTTTTTTTTTTTTACCATTTCTGTAAGGTGTAAGGCAAAAGATTCTGTTCAGAAACAGAATCTGTAATGAATTTTCCCTTTTACACTTACACCATTCCTTAGAAATGAAGTAACTGAAAACCTGGAGTTTTGTAATTAATTTGAAAATACCTTCAATAATCAAAGTGGCAGCTAAAGCTAAAAGGATAGTTTAGCTAAGAATTGAAATGCAGTTGTTGATCGTTTTCTTACTGTCGTGTCTTATAAAATTAATATAAATAATATTTATGGAACATCAAAGAACATATTTTGAAAATGTCCAAACAACATTGGACTCGACTGACTTTTTTATATGAACAGCAAAATCAAATACAAATCACCTATGCCATTTTTGCATTCTAAAGTTAGTGATACAGGTTTGGAATGACATTACTGAGTGTAAATGATTACAGAATTTCCATGTTTGAACGATCTATTCCTGTAGGAGTTTAACTGAACTACAAAAAGTTGGCAGCTTATGTTGTTGTGTCTCTTTGAATTCATAAAAGTCTGCTGTCTCCACTTGCGTACTTTGCTTGAGTTCGTCTCGCCTCCTTTGCAGCTGATATGCAAAAGCCTTCAAGTGAGCCAGCGCTGCAGAAAAGTCTCTAAAAAAGAGCTATCGATATTTATGAACAATACAAATAAAAGCTTACTGCCAATTTTGACAGTGACTTATTTTCGAGGCAGCAGCTGTATAAAATTGATACAAATAGCTTACAGAGCTGACACTGAACTCAAATCATTGCTTCAGTAATAAGATAGGCTACATGCGATGCAAAAGCACTCACAACAGTTGTGTCCACTGCCAATGGCCGCAGGATAGGATTGTTGACTAAACAGCTGGCTTGCATTTGTTTTGCTGGACATTATTGCTGTGTTCAGCGCATAACACTGGAGATGTAAACTATATTCAGTCAGTTGGAAACTGTGTTTTTTTTCTTTTCCATAAAGCTCCCTGATTCCCCTCTTAATGTGTGATGATAATTGTCTGCGTGTTTGTCTATGAACTTGCATAATCTTAACTAGTTATCAAAAGGTATAGTTTAAAATAAAAAATCAATCTTACCATTATTTACTTGCCCCCAACCTACCTTTATTTATTCACCCTATAAGACTTACTTTATATAAAACAAAATACTATTATTTTTGAATATTATTTTAATGTTAAAAAGGAAGTGCTTGCAGCTGGGACAGAATAGTGACAGCTGTTTGAATTTCTGTCATAGAAGGCATTTAAATGACACCCAGGACAGTCAGAGAAGCTATTTAAACTCACTTTATAATTCAAAACACTGGCCACACCTGTCTGAATAATACAGTAGTAGACCATTATCTGTAAACATGTTTGATTCTGCCAATTAATGTTCTGTTTATTGCTCAGCAATGGCAGTGTGACAGCGTTAAGGATTTACAAGGGGAATTCATAATACATTATCAACACTTTTTTGTAAATCACGAAGACACTACAGTAAAGTGGCCCTCAGACATGCCTGTGGTAAAGCTTCCCACGTCTCCTGCATGCCATTGACGTGAGTTGTATACACAAAGTGCAAGCAAGAGGCAAGGATAGACGTTTTGGAACGACACCTAATTGCCCACGGTGACCTGCTGATTGATAGTCAGGCGCCACGGCGGGAAACTGAGCACAAGTATGCAGCGAGTTCCGCGCGTCTCTCCCGCCTCGGGGCGCGCATGATGATTATTTCACGTGCATCCGCAATCATCTGAACGGCGCTCTGACAGTGAGGGTGAGAGGTCGACCGCAATCCAAATCAAAACCCACTTAATATCCTACAGTGGACTGATGCTCGCAGATTATTCTGCCGACTCCATGCAATTGTTACCAACAATATGATGGATTATTCAAACTTGAATAAAAATACGTGTTCGTGAGCGGTGGAACCAATGTTTAAACACATAAGGTAAAACGATTTATATAAACAAATGATATGCTTTTTTTGTCATGTCACCTTATGTTATCTAGCTACTGACTTGCAAAACATGAATATAGTGGGCACCTGTGGATGTTGTGTCATTTATCTACATAAAAAGTTAGAAACACGAGCTTAAGGTCACGTAAACAAGCGAAGCGTTGTATTTTTAAAGCGGAAAATAAAAACGCTATACACGCCTGGTTCAGACTGTCCAAATGAGAGCAAAAATCTAGCTAACGTTACAGATATAACTAGCCATTTGTCATCCTGTGTGTGTGTTTTATATGATTATTAGTGGTTAATGATACAAACCATCAGTTTTCTTTTGAACATACTTGAAAAACTGGTCACTTAGGAAATGTGCTATCAACGACTGTTAGTAAACTGAACATTGTTTCATCCTTGTAAACAAAAACGTGCCTAGTAGCTCATCCAAAACCATAACAGACTGTTTCGACTTTACTGCAGTGAACATAGATCGACGGTATGCAACTGTCATTTCAGGTGAATATTAACTTGGGATGTATTATTTACGGTAGCTATTTAGACTATTTAATAGCGCAAGATTAAAAAAAAAAAGTCTGATATGAAAATAAATAACTATTTACACTGTAACAGAAATACCCCCTCAGGGGACTGTCTGAAGCAGGTCTTCGGCATATTTTCAAGCAGCAGTGAACCACAAAAGCGTGCATCACCACACATTAAGATTATTTTAGGTCTGTAACTTATGCTACTATGATAAACAACCGTTTTCCGTAGCCAAGGAAACGTCAAACCGTTTTCCTTTCCGCGCTACTTGAACATCTTACCCGAGCAGTTCCATCCAGTTGGAGTCTGACAGTCGCTGAGAGAGGACGGGAACGCGCCAAGTTGTTGCACCGGGAAAGTGGCGAGAAAAGACAAGACTGCAATCCATACCCAGTGTCCCACTAGCTGGCTCCACTGGTGCGGACTTCGGGGCTCATGTAGGGCCGCCGCCACCGAGACACCCATCTCAGTTCCCCCAACAAAGCTCACAGACGCGCAACGACTGCCCGTGTCCCAATGTTGTCAACTTTGCCGATGCGCTTAGATGCAAAGTAAGGGACATTTTCCGACGGAGGGAGTGTGCCCCATGAAGCAGTTGTTACTGGATGACCAGAGCGAGGATCCGCCCGAAGCGAGAGGGTGCAGATGCGGAATGAGAGAGGTCTGGGTGCGATGACAGGGAAGGTGATGGTATCGGGAGGGAAGTGGGTAAGCGAGATGCTCAGAAAGCAAAGCAAAAATAAAAAGACGCCAAGGGGGGCTTGAGAACCACAAATGGGGCCAAATCATATATCCCATTCGAGTGACATGCCGAAGTTACAACATCCACCGAAGCGCCGGTTAGAAAGACTGTCCTGCGTCCTCAGTCCGTGCGCTCGCGCAGAGCAGTGAGTTTGTCAGAGTCTCGCGGAGGGCCATTCCTCTGTACCTGTGAACCACAATAACGCACTGAAGGCAAGCGGCAGGTTTCCAGACCGCTTCGAATCACGTGTCCTCGAGGAGTCGGGAGGGGCGGGAGGGTGCCGCTGCTCTGATTGGTGGACAGGGATGCAGGAGTGTCGGGAGCGAGGCGATGGTCCAGCGCGAGCATATCGACGGCCAGTGCAGAACAGTGTATCCTGTAGTCCACTTTAACAGGGCTTTGCTTTGCAAACGCGTGGGCGAAGGACCATGCCGAGAAAGTCCTCCCAGTAATTGAGCCCTGCTCTGAGCACGATGGCAGCAGAAATCGATCGGAAACTTGCCATGTTGTGAAATGATCCCGGTGTCCTAAACAAAAGACTTAAATCAGAAGATGGAGAGAACAGAGGGACGAGGCGGAGTTCACGACTGTCCGCGCTTGAAACGCTCGCGGGAGATCTTGGCGGTGGATATGAATATGCAGTGCGAGCTGAACAATAAAGATTGCATTTTGACAACATTTAACGACATGACGCTTCCTATAAAATGCTTTCACAAAGCTTATCGATAACAGCTCACTGACTGTCAACCGCAACCACCTGCATGTCTCGTTTGGATATGAATGAAGCTCGTTTGTATGCGTTTTTTTTTACACTCATTTGGAGAGCTAATATAGTTTTTTTTTTTTTACATTTAAACGCCTTTTTATATCTACATCCTATCTTATTTATCACTCCCAATTTTATCTTAGCACTGTGAATTTTACTTAACACGAGAAAGCGGTAGCCAATTTTTTGTGTGTGTGTGCGCTCTGAGGCACGGCGCACGACCAAAACATCATTCAAACACACAAAAATGATTTAGGCTAAAACAAAATATAAAGCGAAGGCGTACAAGTACACCATAAAACAATCGTGGTTGCCTTAAATTTTTAAGCAAAATCAAATTAACCTTATGAGTCCATTGAACTTATATTATGTTAAACTGATTTAAATCAGCTTGCGTTACTTATAAAATTAGGTTAGTACATGATTAGCCTAACTTAGTTCAATAAGTTACTATGAACTAAACACACATGCTGTCTAATTGATTATATACGTTTTTACAGTGTAGTAGCAGTGTGCGTGTGTGTTTGTCACAAAGATATAAATGAAGTATGAGTAAATGACAGGATCGCCTGTCTATCATTTTATCATTCATGTTTGTTTTAGTTTAAAGGGTTAAAAACAATAGTTGAGCAAGTATTAGTCTGCTATTATGTTTATAGGTGTGCTATTATTCTAACAGTTAACACTACTGAATAAAGTGTTGACAGATCGATTTGCTGTAAATTAAGTGTAATCCTAATTCAGTTTAATGTTATGTGGAAATTGAATAATTGTTGTTTTTTTTCTAATAGTTTGAGTTCTGTTAACACATGCAGGATTTACACTTTGGAAAAATGAAAAGATTATGTTTACTATTGTATAAAAAGTATTGCAGTTATAAAGATTGTCTGTGTTTATTTATTGTGCAACTTTAGCAGCAATTGCAATATTGGATATCTGCAGAAAGGTCTCTGTCAGCTCATACAGGACTGCCTTTTCACATCCACCTGTATGTATCCTCAGTTGAAATCTACATGGTGTTCAGGCTGATGGCCAAAAATTCAATTTTGGGCTCATTAGACTACTGAGCTATCCATAATTCTCCAAAATGCCTTCTGGCAATCTGTAGCCAAGATGTCATGTAATAGCTGACAGCAGATACTTGCCATGAAGCACCTGGAAAACAGTTGTTTAATGCAGAAAGTTTCTCCCAACTCAGCCTGTAATTCCTTTAGAGCTGTCACTTGTCTCTTGGTGTCCTCCCTCACCACTCTCCTCCTTGGTCACTGCTTTTTTGGGGGGCTGTCATCATTTGTCATTCCAACATATTCAATTTTAGGTGAACTGTTTATTCTTTTCTTTTCATTTTGAGCTTTTCCACTGTCTGTGATTTGAGAGTCCAGCACTAATAAATGATGATGTGACTGTCAGATAATTAAATAATAAAATGCATGAGCATTATAGTTAATTTTTCTTGGAAATATTGTTTACATGAAACATTTCCCCAAGTAAGACTTTTTTTACAGGTCACTTTTATATCTTCATTTAAAGAGCACATTTGGAGTCTTTTGCTTCAGCAGTTTAAATCTGGACTTCTGGGCATGTCCTCAAGAGAAAAATTACGATATGCTCTCCACTGTTCATTTGTCGTCTACCTGATCATTTCCACATTTCTCCTGGAGCCTGGCTCCATACCAGCTCAGTATTATTAGCACGCTTGAGAGCTCCTCTGGAGAGCAGCTGGCTCTGGGCTACCACCGTCTCTTGATAAATAAAACAACATAAGAAGAAGATTTCAGTAGTTTTCTAAATGCGAAATCATGTCACACAATGAATCTAAGTCTGCAATTAAGACTGTGGACCATTAATTAATTATTCAGATTTGCAGGAGACATTGAAAGGTTCATCTCCTCCACATAGAACCTGTTTGGAGAATGTTAAGAAGAGGAGTTTTAAAAAAATTAGACTGTATTTTATCACACAGTTATTTAATAATAAGAAAAAAGAGGCCATGACTTCAGAGCCATAATAATAATAATAATAATAATAAGAAGAAGAATAAAAACATTTGAAAAGAAGTCTTGGCGTCTCTTTCAGCTGCTTTTAGTCATTTGATATAGCAAAATTATTCATGATGAACAAACACAAAGAACTCAACATTTTCAAAGGAATATATATATGGCATAATGTGGGTTTAATTAAGCGTATGAACTAGTAATGGTGTCAAAGATAAAAAGATAGATTAGCTTTGTAGAAGATTGTCTTAGTTCTCTATAGACTCTTTAAGAGATTTCACATTCTTTATCTCTAGAGTGTAGACACTTCTACATTATAGTTTGTAGTAGGAATGTAATAAGATTGAACTTAAGACCATTTTTTGAAGGTCTTGTCTCTGCATCAACCACCTTTCTACACTGTCTAGTCTCAGACTAATAGAACTTAGAATCATACAAGGCCATAACTGCATTTCACTAAACTGTGTGATTTATTATGTACGTCATTATCTTATGTCAAATGTTGCCAGTAACTTATACAATGCTTTCTGTTGCTGTTATGCTTTGTCGGATATGAACAGAAACTGTGACAAAAATGGTACCTAAATTAATAGAAATTCAAACATATGTCAGCAGATTCAAGACATGATTGCATATTTTTGTATGAGATCTTGTTTTTATGTCATGACAATTAAGCAATATCTTCAGAGAAACGGAGCTGTTTTAATGAGTGTGACAGTGATATGTGAATATCATTTTAGATACCATTTCAAACAGAAGTGTTAGGTCAGTTTCACTACTGAAAATATTTCCAAACAAATCTATAGCATTTGTATTTGATGCACAGCAATGTTTTGCTCCTAAATGAGTTGCCTGCTTTAAATTAATCAGCTCAGTAAAAGATTTAGTGACTGATTCATTAGAAGCTTTACTACCATAGCTACTAGTGGATTTGTTTCTATAGTAAAAGGTTAACTTGAAAAATATCTCTGTGTTTCAATATTTTATGTGTTAATCTCATCCACTCTCTAAGCCAATGGTCTCAAACTCAATTCCTTGAGGGCCGCAGCTCTGCATAGGCTGTTTCTCAATATGCGTTCTTCATCGGTCTTGTGTCCTTGCGTAACGTCATCATCAGCTGCCAAAGTTCAGTTCCAATACTCAAGACCGCAAGAACAGAGGACGCGTGAAACTTCCCGGATGTGTTCTTGATATTGAGGATGCATGGATGCATACTTAAGCACCAAACTCCCTCGAGAAGTCCCAGAAGTCATTGCGACTGTGGGAAGTGCAGCATTTTATATAGATTTATTATTAAAGTTCACAGATATAACTTATTTATCCCAAGAGTTTCCCTAAATAAAATGGTGAATATAAACATTACCATGGACATCTTAATAAAGGAATAAACACATTAACGGTGTTTATTTGCTAAAATTCATATTAAAATCAGTTTTATTTATATTGTGCAACATATATTTATAATGTTTTTATGCATATAATATATTTTGAAAAGGGGAAAAACAATAAATCATTGTATGAATGCTGTAATGTTTAAATAATTTTCCATTTAAAACACGTAAAGGTCATGTGACTATCAGGAAGAACGCAGCATCTCATTCCTCACAGGAAGCGTTCTCTGACTCGTGGTCTCCAGAGTTTGTTCTTCCGAGGACACCTGGCAAGACCGGTCTCCACAAGAACGCAAGTCCGTTCTCTGCATTATTGGAATTGAGAAACAGCCGTAGTTTAGCTCCAACCAGCTCTCACTCACCCCTGCTTAATAGTTTCTAGTCTTGAACGCCTTGATTAGTTGGATCAGCTGTGATTAGGGTTGGAGCAAAACTGTGCAGAGCTGCGGCCC
>CAIGQZ010032266.1:3285964-3303360 GCA_903798205.1 Danio tinwini | reverse complement strand
TATATATATATACACACACACACACAAACAAAAATGGACATTTCTAAAACCTTGCGATGAATTATTAGCCCTGTTATTAATATTAGTTCCTATTAAATTTGAATTCTTTCATATTTTCCCCAAGGTTTGTTTAAGAGAAAAGAGAAGACTTTTTCAGCACATTTTGAAACCAAATAGTTTAAGTAATTTATTTCGAATAACTAATTTCTTTTATCTTTGCCATGATGACAGTACATTGTATTTTACTACAGGTTTACAAGATATTAGTATTTGGTTTAAAGACAATTTACAAATTAAAGACTTCCAAGGAGAAACAGAAGGAATACTTGGGAACAGAATATGTATATGGCTAGTGAATTTTCTGTAAAGTCATGTGAATACACAAAGTCAGACATGGCAAGATGTTTGTTTTAGGCCCTGGGTATCACATTACAAAATGATCAAATCAAAGCATCAATTAGCCCACCTCCTCTCAGCTTTACACCTCTTAACCGATACAACACATAATCTCAACACAAGCTTGAATGTGGCCTGCTTCATGAGCTCTTATATCACAGTCCTGTCACACCTTAACTTGGCCACTGGTGAGTTTTGCCAATCAGCTATAGTTGTGGGTTACTGCCAGTTCAGAATCTTATTGACAACAGTGAAAAAAATAACAGCACTTCCAGCTGTCGGCCTAAAGCCCCGAAGTCCTGCTGTGGCCGAGACAGACAGAGAAGATGCTTTTTTCACAAAGGTATCAAGATGATGGTATAAAATAAGAGCAACAAGGCAGTTGTTTTTGAGTTATTTTTTTTATCAAAATAAGTATTAAATGTATTGTGGACCATAAAACTGGACTGTGACAAGGGGCTGTCAAGCTTCAAAAAGGTTTGCAGACAAAAAGTATCATCCATATGCAAAAAATGGCTGCGTTAGAAAACTGTAAACATGCTAAAGTAAAAATAACACTTCAATTTTATGCTTTTTGGTTAAGATTACTGTGGTTTTCTTTTCCTATCAGTTATGGACATTAGAGATTTGTGTCCCATTCAATTTTGATAAATACTGTTTATTGCATTACTTAAATTTTATGTGTGTTACCATGATGGTGTTTATTATTGCATGAATGACACTGAGCACCTTCTATATATTACAATGCTACTCTTCTTATGAGAAAAGTTGTTTGTGATGAGCATTGCTTCATCATAAGACTTTCAATCCCCACAAGCTTATGGTTGTGTTTTTGTCTTACCAACAACCATACAATGTGTAAATGTTGCTCCTTTAAAACATTGGTAAATAGCACTATTAATTAATGACATTTGAAAAAGTAGCCTACCGTAAAAATTTGACATTTCTTTTACGGTCTCCACTGTATTTTTAACAGTAAAATTCTTCCAACCACAGCTGCCAGTTTTTTACCATAAGTTTTTTTTTACAGTGTAGCAATTTACTGCACATAAAAGCAACTGAAGATGAGAGATATCGACTAGCAAGCTGCAGTCTAAATGACTACTATTTGTGGAATACCAACATGTAAACAATAACTTGATATCAGATCATTTAAGCTGCAGAGCATCTTTTTTCCCCTTGTCGTGTATCGATCAGAAAGTCCCTCATCAAGACGTCATAACCTCATGTGGCTTTAAAAATATGATGATCAATAATCCCATTATAAAGGTTTCAATTCCCAGCCATGATGTTATGCACAACTGAACCATGTGTTTAAATGCAGCTTTTCTTATCTAAAGCAGAGAAGCACATTGCATTTTGTTTATTGTTGATTAAAATCAAGCTATTTCCTATAACAAAAGTGACATAATTGCTGTAATTATGTGTTCTACCTGTAGCAACAGTATTTAAAGCAAAGAAGACTGAGACTGTGAACCTGAAAATAAGTGTTAATTCTTTAGTACTCCAGTTTTCAAAAGACTCTTGGATGAAAGCCACAATTCTGAGCTTCTCAATTGCCTGACATATTTATAGTGGACAAAGTAGTAGAAACTAGAATAAATGAAAAGGTGTGAAGGACAGAAGACTGCTATAATGAAAGTGTACAGGCATTTACATCTATTAACCTTCAAAAGACATTATTAGTAAAGACAAATTAGTCCAAGACAAAGAATATATTACTTTATGTAACTGAATAAAAATGCCATATTATTTAAACTTTACCTGCGATAATTGTAACCATTATTTTAACCTTTCGTCTCTCCCTGAAGGTAACTTTACAGTAACATTAAACTTTAAAATATTTCAAGAAAGTTACCGGCCATGATAGATATCTGATCTGATTCTATTAAAAAAGCATTTAATTAAAATTATTTTAACCCTTTAATTGCCCCATCAAGAAAAAAAAAACTATTAGATTGCATTTCTTAACTCCCGATGTCACTATTTAACACACATTTGCATTGTTTTTCAACACATCTCATAATTTATACTAACTAAACTATCAACTAAAATATCAACCTCTACCAAATGGTTGATGTGTCGGTTTATGGTAAAACTACCGGAATTATTACATATACTATAAAAAATCTGAAAATATAAAGTGTAATACCAATTTATTTAAAAACAATCAAAATAAAACATTTTTAAATACTAAATCATCTTTATTTTTTGAAGTATGCCATGTAATATTTCAAATTCTCATTTAACATGTTTTCTTGTTTTTCTTTTACAATAAAACCAAAATCAATTGTAAAAGGGTAACAGGATTGTGTTTGTTAGATTTTTTTTTTCTAAACCAACAATGCTGTGTGTGTGTAAACCATTATTTAAAAGTCATTCTTTAAATGACTTTAACAGTAATTGTTTAAAACAGTCAAAATATGGTCAACCATTTGGTAAAGCCGGCAGTTAAAGGGTTAAGATCTAGAATATACTTACTATCTATGTAAAATAATAAATTCAATACAATAACACTTTACTTGAAGGAGGTGAATACGATGTCATGAATCCTTTATAATCATGACATGAATGTGAATCAGTGCATGCTTGCGACAACTGTTATTAAGTGTCATTTGCTAAGTTGTGTAATTTTAAATGAAAGGATGACATTGTTTTTATGACAACTTCACATAAACAAACACATCAAAACCAGTCTTTATCTTTGTCTTGACCACTTGACATTACTAAGACAACATAAACATGTCATACATCTGTCATAAACATGATTGTCATGAGGCCATGATAATAGTATCATGAATATTTTTCTGATCACTTTTTCAGTGGAACAAATTGTGCTTTTCGTTAAAATGTCTTATTAAAAGTCTCATTACACTGTCAATTTATTTTAAGTGCATCATTAATATTTAATGACATTTTAATGAATGGTGATGTTCTAAAATTCATGACGTATTTATAATGGCCTGATGACAATCATGTTTATGACAGATTTATGACAAGTTTTGTTGTCTAAGTAATCATTCACATTCATAAGGTTTCATGTTTCTTATGAATTAACAAGTGTTACCTGTAAGGTCAATCTGGCACATATTGGAGCTAAAAAAGTAAAAGTTTTATTGCACAGAAATAAGAAGACACTTAATTTCAGGATCTTTAGAACATTTTTAGCAACATTACCAAACTAATTTTAGTTACACTATCATTTTCAGTATCGAGTTCAGGCTTTAATGTAGATCAGATGTTCTCTAAGGTAAATTACTGTTTTATTCTTTACTCGTCATCTTCTGAGTGTAATTTACAACAAGTGTAACATCCACAGTGGGAAAAAATCACCATAGCAGAATGTTCGTTTAGAAATCTAAGCGACATCCAGCTTTCTGATATTCTGAGGCTGTATGAGCTGCCTGCAGAAATGTCACACTCTCTGGCTGTGAAATCCAACTCCTCCTTCTCCTTTTTCTGGCTAAGCTTCTCCGATGAAAAATATTGATTCACCATGGGGACACACAACAGCCTTATCTGCCCAAACCTTTGTGCTTCACTGGCTTTACCCATCAACCACAACACAGCCTCATGGGTTTATTGCAGAAGTCTATAAGCACACTGCGCTGCCTTCTGTGGACTTTAAAGGAACTGCAACAACATTCGCGTACATCACATGTTAAAATAAAAACAAAAGTAAAACCTTTTTAAAAAGTCCATTTGTCCTTCGAGCTCATTATCCTGTCTGAAAATTGCAGGTTGATTGGGCGATGACCTCTGGGAAGTACTGTAGCTGAAGTAGCTTCTGAATAAACATTTGCAATTACTCTGTCATGTAGCTTTATAAGAGGCTCAACTTCTGCTTCAAACAAACCCCAAACTATTACACAAGTAGCAAAGAAAACACATAGAAAGTTTGATTAGTTGCATAAAAAAGTGTTACTTGAAGGTGTTTATAAGATATGTTGTGAATATAAAGGAGATTTAGGCATGGTTATGCATTAATTGATATTAGCTCAGTTATGTTATTTTAAATGCAAATGTAATGTTTTTGTTATGACAACTTGACATAAATAAATACATTACAAACTGCTTGTCATGATAGCTTGACATTACCAATTGAAATGTATTTCAAAATAAAATACAAAATAATTTTAGGCATAATAAAATAAACTACAAAATACAGCAGCCACAAATGTATCAGAATAAAATACTGTATTTTGTATTTTAAAATTATTACAAAATACTTTTACAAAGGAGCATGACATTTCTTTGCAAATTCTCCATCAATTAGAGCTATTCGATCAAACCCTTCCCCATTAAACTGACTTAGGCCCAATCCCAATTCTATTTTTGTACCCCTAGCCCTTCCCCTTCCCCTTGGCCCTTAGAAGCAAGTGTGGAGGGGAAGGGCTTCAAAATTTACCCCTAAGAATTGGAACAGAACTACAACACCTGCACACGTCATCATATGTCATTGAGATCACTTGCTTCATATGAGATCAGACCATGGCGACTGCTGTAATTATTCCAGTTGTGTTATTTTTGGTATTTATCGTCAGGAAATCACTGAAGGCATATATTATGTTTTCATAATGGTGTAATGTGACAATAAGATCGTAACTATACTGCACATTTACACCATGGCCATATTCATCTATGTAAACACACCAAAAACAACATTAACATTATAGCAGACACTGTAAAAAGCTCATTCTCAGCCACTAGACTTTTCTTATAGGGTATTCAAGTGTCATCGAGTGTCAGAATGTTGTGGGACTGCTGTACAGGAGTTATTATAAGGGATTATAGATTGAGAAATTTAGCGGTTCTTATTTTAGCGTTTTTTTTATAAAAGCATGATGATAAAACACGGATGGGTTATGAATATATTAAAACTTGTGTTTGTTTGTTGTAAAAAATTGTAATAATGACAAAAAATACTAATTTGTGGCTCTCCTTACTTCCGGGTGCAGCAAAACTGCCGCTGTAGCTGGTGCATTCTGGGAAATTTTCTTACCCCTTGGTTTCGAGTGTGGTCCTGAAAATTCTTCATTCGAAGGGATGTATAACCCTTCCCCTTAGCCCTACACCTTCAAACTAAAGAGAATTGGGACACCACTACCCCTTCACATGAACGCGCAAAAAAAAAGGGTAGGGGTAAGAGGTAGAATTAGGATTGGGCCTTAGTAAAGTAAACAATGTTTGATAGCGAATGTGGCCAGTAAAATTGGCATCATTTCTGTACAATGATTATTTAACCTCTTAATATTTCAAAAGGGTGTTTAATAAAGAGTTAATTAATTTTTTTCTTCACAGAATCTTTCAGAAATCAATTTTTTTTGCTATTGAACTCTGGTCCATGTTCTCTGACTCCATTGTTAATGCGGCTGTGAGGAGCTGTGGCCATAAGGTCTGTGGTGCCTGTTGGGGTGGCAATCTACGAACCCGCTGGTGGACACCGGAAGTAAGGGATGCCGTAAAGCTGAAGAAGGAGTCCTAAAGGGCTTGGTTAACTTGCAGGACTCCCGAGGCAGCTGATGGGTATCAGCGGGCCAAGCGTGCTGCAGCCCGGGCGGTTGCGGAAGCAAAAACTCGGGCCTGGGAAGAGTTTGGGGAGACCATGGAGGAAAACTATCGGTCAGCCCCAAAGGGATTCTGGCAAACTGTCCTGCGCCTCAGGAGGGGAAAGCAGCTCCACATCGACACTGTTTACAGCGGAAGTGGGGAGCTTCCTCCTCCTCCTTTTTCCTTAACCCCACCGACATGTCTTTCATTGAGGAAGCAGAGACTGGGGATGTAGGGGTGGACTCACCCATCACTCAAGCTGAGGTCATTGAGGTAGTTTGCAAGCTTCGCAGTGGCAAAGCAGCGGGGGTGGATGAGATTCACCCTATTTATCTTAGTTCTCTGGATGTTGTGGGGCTGTCTTGGCTGACACGTCTCTACAACGTCGCATGGAGGTCGGGAACAGTACCTCTGGACTGGGCAACTGGGGTGGTGGTTCCCATTTTAAAAAGGGGGACTGGAGGGTGTGCTCCAATTTTAGGGGGATCACACTGCTCAGCCTCCCGGGAAAGTCTATGCCAGGGTACTGGAGAGGAGGATCCAGCCGATGGTTGAACCTAGGATCCAGGAGGAACAATGTGGTTTTCGTCCAGGCCATGGTACACTGGGCCAGCTCTATACCCTCAACAGGGTGCTCGAGGGGTCATGGGAGTAAGCTCAACCAGTCCACATGTGTTTTGTGGACTTGGAGAAGGCGTTTGACCGTGTCCCTCGTGGCATTCTGTGGAGGGTGCTCAGGGAGTATGGGGTCAGAGGCGCTCTGTTAAGGGCCGTCTCGTCCCTGTATAAACAGAGTAGGAGTCTGGTTCACATTGCCAACAATAAGTCAGACTTGACCCCTTGTCACCAATTCTGTTCATAATTTTTATGGACAGAATTTCAAGGTGCAGCCTCAGGCTGGAGGGGGTCCGGTTCGGGGAGCACATGATTTCATCTCTGTTATTCGCAGACGATGTTGTTCTGTTGGCTTCATCGAACATGGGCCTTCAGCATGCACTGGGGCGGTTTGCTGCCGAGTGTGACGTGGTTGGCATGAGAATCAGCACCTCCAAGTCCGAGGCTATAGTGCTCCAACGGAAAAAGGTGGTTTGCCATCTCCAGGTTGGAGGAAAGTCCTTACCCCAGGTGGAGGAGTTCAAGTATCTTGGGGTTTTGTTCACGAGTGAGGAAAGGGTGGATTGTGAGATTGACAGGCAGATTGGTGCAGCGGCAACAGTAATGCGGTCGATGTACCGGTCCGTTGTGGTAAAGAAGGAGCTGAGCCGAAAGGCAAAGCTTTCGATTTACCGGTCAATCTACGTTCCAACTCTCACCTATGGTCATGAGCTTTGGGTCATGACCGAAAGGACAAGATCTCAGATACAAGCGGCCGAAATGAGTTTCCTTCGAAGGGTGGCAGGGCGCACTTTTATAGATAGGGTGAGGAGCTCTGACACTCGGGAGGATCTCAGAGTATAGCCGCTGCTCCTCCACATCGAGAGAAGTCAGCTGAGGTGGCTCGGGCATCTGTTTCAGATGCCTCCTGGACGCCTACCTAGGGAGGTCACGCTGGAGGGACTATGTCTCCTGGCTGGCCTGGGAATGCCTCGGGATCCCCCCGGAGGAGCTGGAGGAAGTGTGTGGGGAGAGGGAAGTTTGGGGTTCTCTCCTAAGACAGCTACTCACGCGACCCGGCCCCGGAAAAACAGCAGAAAATGAATGAATGAATGAACTCTTCAATACTGTAAAGAATGGTATTAGTAGTTTTTGATTATTAAATATTTGTTTTTATATGTTGTGACATCTTAAGGCTTGCATCTTTCCTCTTTATTAACTATACAGTGGACCTACTGACAAATACTGGCATTTGAAACAGCCAATGAAGTATTCTAGGAATCGCCACTATTGGTCTTATTTTTATGTTGTTTGTTTTAACGACAAACATTTGGCATCAGCAATCCATCCAAAACTACTATTATTTGTACAGTATACTCTTTCTCCTAAGATGTTTTCAGTTCTTCTTTTAATGTAAGAGTCAATAACATCCAAATTACCAATCAGTGGGTGCATTTATATGATGTAGATTTTTGTAACACAAAAAATACAAGACACTAAAGTATTTAATACAAAATATTAAGCCATTTTCATAAACTCTATCAAATACAAATGACAAAATACTATTTTGTATTTAAAAGATGTTTTTGAAATACATGTATCATAAATACTGCCCATCCCTGATTGTCATGAGGTCATTATATTTGATGAATTTTGACAACAGCGTCAATAATATTTTTCTTGACCTTAACTACAGAGGTACAATTGAATATATCATTAAAATGTCAATGAATATTAAATGATGCTGTTATAAAATTATGTGGCAGATTAGAAATTTTAATGACAAAGTAATTTTGTTACACTACAAAAAGTGAAAAATTATAATTTTAATGGCCTCTTGACAATCAAATTCATGAAAGATTTATAAGTTATGTTGTCTTGATAAGGTCAAGTTGTCATGACAAAGACACTGAGTTTATGATGTATTTGTCAATTTTATGACAGCTGTCAAAACATCCAAAAAATCTCCTTCATATCCATATGCATGTGTCATGTCATGATTATAAAGGTGTCAAGACAGTCTTATAAACACCCTTTTCAGTAAAGTTCCCTGAACCTGAACTTCTACATCCTGAACTTTTCAACTAATGTCTTTTACTTCCAGATCCTCCCACATGGTATGAAACATAAGTTAGCATTTATGACAGTTAGTGCACTTTTATATAGAGGAACTTATAAAAACTTTGGTTTCACACGTGAATCAGCTGTACATTTGCTTTTGGTACCAGTAGTAGGACAAAATAATGTTTCTTTATTCTGCAGCATCTTAACTAGGACATACAGTATCTCAGAGTAAACACAGAACATTTAAATAGCTTAATGTGAACAAAAGAAAATGCCTCTGTCTGCATTCAGCACAGCTCTGTTATTAGGGGAATGGTGTAAAAGCAGCAGTTAAAATGTCATACTACAAATAGGTATAGTGAATTGCGCAATAAACAGTGAGCATTTCATGAGAATCGCCAACCACGAACAACACAGCAATATGAGGGCCACTAAACTGCCTTTAACGGGGCTATTTAGTAACTGTTTATGGCTCCTTCTCAATATCCAGCAGAGCCATGAAAACCACACAACTAAGGCCCCATTTATACACTAACAGGTTTTAGTTTAAAAACGACATTTCAGAACGAAAACGATCCATGTCCACACTGCCGTTTCACCTAGCATTTCTGAAAAGACCTTCATCCACACTATACTGCTGAAAACGCCCATCACGTAACCACACACACACTCAGGCATGTGCTGTAGCATTTTGCGGACATCCGAGCCCCAGGCAGTCAGTGGGTGCTTTGAGCACACCTCCTCAGGTGAGATCAGCGCACGTTGGACAGTTCATCAAGGATCTACCACTGGGTGTCATCTCACTAAAGTTGTTAAACCTGATATTTAATTAATCTTGTTTATATAATGACTCTTTGGTCCTTGACTCTTTGAATCTATTACTTGTTCTCAGGTAATGTGTTTTGGCTGAGCACAAAGATAAGTTAATATATTAATTTATGTAACCACGTAAACTGATTATACTTTAATAATGTCTATTATTGATTATTAAAACTAATATTCAGCAAAAGAGAGGGTATGTTTCGTATTTTCAATGAAAATTAAAGGAGGCAGCTATATTATAGGCTCAGTTTTGTTATGCATACAGTGAAGATGACGGTCATAAAAATATGTAGCTACACGATGCCTCAACATTTTTTGTGTCTGTTAAGTTGTTAATATTACATTGAAAATAGGCAGTTCCTTATATCAAGTTTTAATTTAATTGTAAAGATAGTAAAACAACATAGCCAGGATGATGTGAATGATGCTATAAAGGAACCTACACTGTTCTCTTTGAAGATTTACCCGACGTGTCCCCGTGAGTTTGTTTTCCATATCAAACTTGCGAAGTCTGAACTTACAAGGAAAGGATGCAAGACTGAACTTTGTGCACTTAATATTGAGAAAAAAAACCCAATCAGATTGTCAAATGTCTGCAGCCCCGCCTCCATTTTCAGATATCTCCGTTTTCCCCCATTCATGCTGACACGAAGCAGCAGCGGTTTAAAATAAAAATGGCCTCTTAAGCGTTTTCAAAAAGCTCAGTTTTCGGAGCTCGAAAACTATAGGGTAGTGTGGACGGAAGGCGTAACCATAGCAAAACTTATGCATTTTAAAACTAAAACATATTAGTGTAAATGGGGCCTTAATTCCATCAACAACACTTGCTTTATTCAAGTCCTGTTTTCACTAAGGACTAAAAAAAAACATTTTTCATCTTAGAATGAAATTTTTTTTTTCAAAATTTAAAACTCCCAGTTCTGAAAACACAGGCCTCTGTTTTAACAATTTTTAAGGTATAAAGTGCAAAGCACAGGTACACTTAGGGTGCGTCAGAATGCACTCAATGGAGCTGGTCACTGTGAGGGGTAGGGTAGGGGCCGGGGATAGGTGTGCACATCAAAAGAATTGTAATCAGCTCAGCTTTTATCTGCATCCTGTCTGAGACCAGACTCTTCTCACGTGGGCACACAAATGGGTGCAAAGACATTTGCTATTTTAACAACTTGATGCAGGATGTGAAAACGATAACTGGACTGACTGGACTGACACTAGCAAATACCCTTGTGTCGCGCATGACGCCTCATTGTGTCAAATGCCCTAATAAGCCCAGGCTTCATTAACGTGCATGAGTCTAAGCACATTTCTGTGTTGAAAAGAGCTTTAAATACTCTTTGATCGACTGATAAGAAAGACACAGACTTAAAAAATGTAAAGGGTCTATTTTTGTATATATTTGTAATTACATCAAAATAATATGTTATTGTTAAATGAGTAAATTGCAAAACAGTGGACTGGCTCTCTGCGAATATTTGCTTCACAGACACTTTTAAATGAGTCAACTCTTTTTGAAAACAAATGTTCTCTGGTTTAGTAATCCATATGCAATGCAGAATTCTCCGGCCTGTGCTCATTATCATACACAAATAACATATAGGAAAATATTGGAAAGCCATATTTTTGACCCATATATTTTGGTTTAAAGACAAGTTAAAAAAAGATTACAGTAATATTCCTATTTTTACAGTACACTTTTAAATTGCAAAAAACAAACAAACAAACAAACAAACAAACAAACAAACAAACAAACAAACCCACACAGGGAAGTATAAATCTTTCCCCCCAGGTGATCACTAAACTCCACAGTCTCTACAGACTACAGTACCTCCCTTTTTCATCTATTTTTTGTTACCAAGCTCCTTCATTTTTGTAGACATTCAAATTAGCCTTGCGCCAAATACCAAACCCCTGGTGTGAAAAAGGTCTGCTAAAGCTCTTTGTGTATGTTCAGTCAAATGTTGGACACAGACCTACACAGGCACGTTTCTTCATGTTTCTCTACAACGGCCGTCTTGAAATGCAGTGGTGCAGACTATCTCTAACTCACACACTCACTAGTAATTAAACACCTCAATGAACAGATTAAGAGTTTCCCCATTTGGAAATTTCATTACCATTGCTGTAATTGGATTCCAAATTTAATTAGCACTCCTCTGCGAAACAGCAGGTGATGTTGTGGCGGCAGTCAAATGCTGTCCAAGTGCAGAGAGGTCAGTGAAGGACTTTGACCACAGCCATAGCAGAGAAAGAGAGATGAAACACCTGAGTTCATCAGGTCTGACCTGTTGCTCTGTCTAGTGATGCGTATCCAAATATACATGTAATGATGGATTTGAAGGTCAAAGGAAATTGAATGTGCAATGGAAATCTATATTACTTACAAATGTGAAATATTTAACAACATTTTTATGTTAAGAGTTTTTTATCAGATTTTTTAATGGTCCACAAATTAAACTGCCGATTGATGGATGGATGGATATGTGTTTATGTATATTGTCATTTAGAGTTTTGCTTGTCACATAAAATAACGAAGAGTGCCATGTCCTCAGATATTTATATAATTTTTTTATTATAATATATTTGTTTGAAATTTTTGAAAAACATAAATAAATGAATAAATTAATTAATCAACCTTTTATATGATGAAAGTAAAACATTTTACTCAAACCCATACATAATAATACCTATAAATCCAGATAAACTGAGAATATCCAAGTGGTCTTTTTATCTACCCCCATATATAATGTATATACCTTTTAGGTTGCAAATAATATGATTCCTGTACACAGCCATGGCTTTTAATTTTTATGTTTTTATATTTGATTCTAATCATTCAGTTAATTAACACCATTCTTAACTCTAGGGGTTGTGAGAATTATGAATCTGGATGTCTAAGAAGAGAGGTTAAAAAAAGAAAAGTTGAGAATAGTGCAATTATGTCATCTTGCAGCAGGGGGTAACTGAACCATCAACAATCAACCCTGAACTGATGGGAGATACTTTTTTCCAATAATAATTTTAAGGATTTAACAAGAAATACACTTCTACTCGAAACAGCAATAACTTTTCTGGTATTACTGCTGAGAGCCACAAGTAATTTACTAAGTCCCACTGGAAAACCTATATTGGCGATGGCCCTCTGTGATCAGGGTAATAAATGAAATCTAAAATCTTTGGGGAAACATTGTCAAAGTAAATCCAGCACACACTGAGGCAGGATGACAGAGATAAAAGAACTATCATGAGGCGGCAACCCATTTAAACCTTAATGGCAGACATCGTGGGATCTGTAATTCATTTAAGCAGAAAACAGAAAACCTCCTGAAGACGTCTCGTGGGCGCCATATGTTAGAGGTCAAGATCCTCAATGCAATAATTAGTCATAATTTATTAGCAGGAAAACTTGGTGACTTTTAGTGTTATGTCTGTTCTTTCTGAGTCTGGTGTATTTAAGGGTTCACCAATAGTAGGAAAAACTAATTCTAAAAAAGCCAATGGTATCCAGCTTTCATAAAAATAGGTTATAACTCTGCATTTTTAAACGTATGTATACATCTGAGAAAGCATCACAATGATTATAATCCAGCCTACTTCTTCCCTATTATGTGCTTTATTATTTGCTCAGGTTTACTGTGTAGAAATGTATATAGTGAACAAACTCTTTAAACTAAAAACTTGGACATTTTTCATCTCGCATAAAACAAATAACACTAGAAATCCTGATTTGCTGCATTCAGACCTCAAAACATTGTGCACGAAATAGAGGACAAGGATGACAATCAAGTATGTGGTTCTTAAGTAAAGAAACAAACACATTTTGACATCACAAGACAGGAATATGAACATGACAACAAAATCAACTACACAGCTATTAGAAAGCATTCGTGCTTACCAACTGTTTCAGCAGTCTCTCATGTATTTGTCCCATTCATTTACACCAAAGTGATTTTAAAAACTTGTTGAAGCATTATGAGCCATGAAGCAAACCAGGCAGCTATGAGAACATTCACAACATTACTAATATGATTAGCAATTAGACAATTAGAGACAGACAAGACTAACAATGGCACACACTTCTACTTCTATATATACAGACTTATCGGACACTTTTAGGTACACCTGTACAACTCAAATTTCTGATCACCCAATCACATGGCAGCAACTGAATGCATTTGGGCATGCAAACATGGTCAAGACGATCTGCTGCAGTTCAAACTGAGCATCAGAATGGTGAAGAAAGGTGATTTAAGTGGCTTTGAACATGGCATGGTCATTAGTACCAATTGAGCATCACATCAATGCCACAGCCTACCTGAGTATTGTTGCTAACAATGTCCATTTTTTATGATCACAGTGTACCCATCTTCTGATGGCTTCTTCCAGCAGGATAACGCACCATGTAATTAAGTGCCAATCATCTCCGACTGGTTTCTTGAACATGATATTGAGTTCACTGTACTCAAATGGCCTTCACAGTCACCAGAACTCAATCCAATAGAGCACCTTTGGGATGTGGAGGAACGGGAGATTTGCATCATGGATGTGCAGCCGACAAATCTGCAGCACCTGCATGTCAACATGGACCAAAATCACTGAGAAATAATTCCAGTGCCTTGTTGAATCTATGCCATGAAGGATTAAGGCAGTTCTGAAGGCAAAAGGTATTCCAACCCAGTACTAGTAAAGTGTACCTAATAAAGTGGCCTGTGAGAGTATATATATATATATATATATATATATATATATATATATAATCTTAATTAATAGTAAGCTGTTGGTTGTATCTATGACAAACATATTTAAAGTTTATTGGAAAATATGGAAAACTATTTAAATTTGATTGTATCATTTGTATATAGGCACACACTGCTTGCTGCTTCTTTGATTAGTGGAATGTTCTGTACAGCATTATCAGCAATAATAATTATTCTGCACCAATTATTAAACATGACAGTTAAAAAAAATTTACTTAAAAAAAGTAATTGAATTAATGTAAACAAGTGAATTCAACAAAAGCATAAACAATCACTTAACCCCAGAGCTCAAAACAGGTCTGTCTTTAAAAGGTTAATACATTTTTGATAAAGATCCATTTCCCTATGGAGTAAACGAACAGAATTTCTGCTTTCACAAACCACTGTACTGTACAAAAGCTGCAAACAGAAAAACAGCACATTCATATTATTTATTTATGGCCCAGTGCATGCTAGCCAATAAAGACTCAAACCAATAATCTACATTTTTAAGCTTACTCCGTATTTTGATATATATATTTTGAGCATTTTCCACTATATTTAAAAATCACTTTGTTGTGCAAATTTCAACATATGCATAAAAGCATATGTAGCCTTATTATATTCATACAATCTGATACTCTGTATATTCCAGCAAAAAAAGAAAATTAAAAATTAAGGTGCACACAACATTCTTCAAGAATATCCACTGAGATTTACAGGCGTATTTACAATCTGTTCTGTTTTTCTCACAGGCTAGACTTTACCCACAAACTTGGAAATCACTGACTGAAAATGTTTCGACTTACTTTTCAGTGGTGTTATCTTCTTAAACCTGTGTGAGTTTCACACAAGCTGCAAAGGAATGAAAAGTGCTATTGATCAGACAGGCTCATTTCACAGGCACTGGAGGTCCACCAGGGACATCAATGAAAGCCCTAGCAAATGACATGGAGATAAAAACATGTCCATGAAAGCCATCTGAACACACATGGAGGATCAGTAGGAGATAACATGATAAACAAACAGTCTTTCTGAGCAGTTCAGCTGTACTCTACTGTACTGTATGAGAGGAATTCGCTGAAAACACAAAGTGCTGTTCAGTTTGTAGCCCTAAAACCTGGAAGGAATTTACACTGTACAATTATAAAGCGTTTTCATGCTTGAGAATATGACTTCTTTTACAGTTTCTACCTGTTAGAAACTTCAAAATTAATTGTCATGTTTGCAGTGCTGTGTACTTAGATATTATTAATAGCGTAAATGACTGCAATGACAGAAACATGTGAATCTGACTACTCTGATAGTCAGATAAAAGGTATTTTGGATTACATTTGAACAAACATTTTTACGAAATAGATCTGATTATTTTGTATGACGAAGATATAAAAATACAAAGAAATCACATTCTATTGACTACCAACAACATGAAGTGATTTAAACTTTACACTGCATCAAGGAGCTGCAAGCTGAGAAGATGATAGATAATTAAAATCACAACAATGTAAAATGTAAATTAGAATAGAAAAATAAGAATACTTTAAAAAAAAATTATTCCTTTAAGGAAAAAAACAAAAATTTTCAAGCAAAAAAGACATTTACAGAAAAAGGTGATTGCTGTACCAGTGTTTCTAATGCAAAGGTTGATGGTCTAACTGCAAATATGTCATGTTATGGCTTTCTTTGGATTATATACAAAATAAAGTAAATTTTATTTTATTACAACAGTTAAATTCAACAATTCTATCTGGTTCTTGAATCTGATTGGCTGATAGCTGCGCGATAATCTGCAAATAACAACACTCGTCCAGCCTCTTCACCCTTCACCCTTGTGTATTACTCTGCCCACATACAGCCACAAGCAGAGGACACTCTACAGTTTGACAAATATTGCTGCTGTTGGACAACATATTGTACTTTTGAGTTTTTTTTTTTGTAGAGAATGTAGTTGTTTAGATTGCAACAATGCAGTAATGTCTATTTTAAATATTTATAATTTCTCAGAGGCCGCACGTCGGTGGCCATTAGCGTATTATCCGCTTGTTAAGTGGTGACATGTTGGTGGCATATGTAATACTGTTTCCGGGTCCAAGCCGCCACTCATTTGAATTGACAAAATATATGTTTATGATCACTTTTTATTCATATCACGTAATAAAGTGAATTTTATATAGTGTACACAACAATCACTGGGCTTGCTGCATCACAAATACCAAAAATTTAAAACAAATTTACAAACAATTAATCACTTTCTGGCCATCAGATATTAGGCATGGGCATAAATATTGCGATCGTGATTTTCGAAAGTATTACATCGCTTTGTAAATGTTTATTATTAGCATTTAATGAGTCTCCTCATTCAGTTTCATAGAGCGCTTGGAACCGGAAGCCCCTTTGCGTGACGTCACACTTAACAATCTGATTAAGCAGAGACGGCTGACATTGTTCACCCACAAGATGTCAACAGAGAGCACATAATAAGCCCTTGGAGGAGGAACACTTAGTGTAATTTCTAACTTCAGCTGATCAAATTATTATTAAACAGGCAAGTGAGATTCTAAGTCGATCTCTCGCTTTTGTATGTTGTAGTGCTGTATTTATAACATGGTAATTGCAGAGTACTGAGCAGGGGCGGACTGGGAAAGCATTTTTAACCGGGCAAAAGTAACTGTCAGTCAGTCCAGTTTTTTTGTTGGTCATCTGTTTGTTTCTAATGCGTCTCCTGCTTTCGTACTGCAGACTTGTTCAGTAAAAAGAAGGAAAGAAGAAATGTGTTTAGCATTTTTCCTTATAGTAATCTGGTAGTGTTTGCGCTGCTTTGGCTTTTTTGGGCATAATGTGATCTCCCGATTGCAACAAAGAAAAACTGGGAAATCTCTGTAGACTGATGGCATTTTATGTCGTTCAGCCTTATAATCTTAAAATGTCCTGTTTTGTCATCACTTTAGATATCACGCTAGAGAATCATTCAAATACTAGCTGTAAAGTGGCATTGAGGAAGTAGCAATGGTTTCTGCTGTTCTGACGTCAGCTGCAGATGTGAATAAATGGTGGAAGAAAGTAGTTCCTCATACAAAAGGGTTTTTAGACTCTCCGTGTTTGATTTTCTTTTTTATATACACGATTGTGCTATCGAACTGTTGTATAAACGCAATATCACACTAAGGCACATCGGCCACTATAGTGCCAATTTACAGCAATATCGCACTGCCACTTGTGTGATATTGCTCATATATA
>CAIGQZ010032266.1:3263609-3285564 GCA_903798205.1 Danio tinwini | reverse complement strand
ATATATATATATATAAATATGTGTGTGTGTGTGTGTGTGAGTGTGTGTGTGTGTATTTTGTATCTGTCTGTGCAGTTTAACATGCAGTTTACTAAAGTAATTACTCAGCACAATTGACTGTTTTTCTGCAGTCAAAGTTGAAAGTGGCTGACACCACTTAAGTTAAAAATAGCCATGTTGGTCATATTTAAAAGAATAAATGTATGTAAATAATAAATTCTTTTGTGTGCAGTATAAATAAATCAAACTACAGATTTTCTTTCAATTGTTGACTAATGTCAAGATACATTTTTCAATATAACACACTAAGGTATGTTTACACTTGCCGGGTCTGCTTCAATTAAAATGAACTCTAATGTAGTTGCTCTTTTAATGTTGTTTCTTTTAAATAAGCATACTGTAAATGCTGCCATCTGAACTTATTGATTGAATGTTTCAATGCGTTTATTTGCATTGATACTATATATACAGTATACATACAATAGATACAGTATATTCAGTTTCACATTAAAGCTGTGAACACTCCCATGAAGTGCTGACATAGTAACAATATTCTGTCAAGCAAACTTAAAATACACTTTCTGTACTATATGCTTTTTCCTTCAAATGATCTGTTTTGCCCCTTCTGTAAGTTGTTTCATTTACATGCTAATAGGCTCAGCACCAAATACCAAGTCAGAGGTTTAGCCAACGTTTAGTCACAAATCCAGTTTGGCAGTTCAATCTCGAACCGTTCAAAACAATTCCAGCGCTAACAAATTAAAAGAGGAAGTGACCTGTGCTCCTGCGTTTAACTGAGAATGTCAAGTCAAGCCCGACTAGCTTATCACCGTAAACAGACGAAAGGAAAGTGGACAGCAGCTGACATTTATGAAAGATGTGCTTCATAAATCAAAACTAACACAAACTACCAAACAGCATATCATCCGCTGGTATTCAGTTAAAAAGAAAAAAGTCTAATACACAGTTGAAGGCAAAACTATTACATGTAAATTATTTTCAAATATTCCTCATGTGAAGTTTCACAGAGCAAGTACATTTTCACAGTATTTCTTATAATATTTATCTTCTGGAAAAGTCTTATTTATTTTAGTTTGGCTGGAGTAAATTCATTTTTTTATTAGATTTTTGGAAATAATTGTTTAGTTCGATATTATTAGAAAAAAATTAACAATTGGCTACAGAACAAACCTCTTATGACTTGCCTAGTAAATCTAACTTGCCAAATTAAACTAGTTAAAGATGCAGTAGATGATCTGCCTATATGCTACCCGGTTAGCATAACATCTTTCAAATACAATCCCTCCCCTGCCGTCCAAAGCCACCCCTCCTGAAATTAACCAGTTAGAAAACTTTATAGTTAAAACTAACTCCAATATTGATTCAGGACTTTAAAAAGTTTTGATTCAGCATTTGTTTTTACATGGACTCGTGCACGTGCATGCACAAATGGCGGATCTGTGTGAACGGGTGCGCAGATGTACAAATCTACATTTGCTGACAGACAGTTTGGGCTACTTATCAGAATTATGGAAATTATAGGCCCGTGTAATGCCACGCCAGCAGAGGGAGCCCTCACCAGACTACTGACTCAGCTCCGCTCCCTCTGTGGTTACTTCCTGTTTGTGCAGTATTTCAGTGAGAGCTCAGGCCATGCTTCTTTGCAAAGTATTGCCAGTTTACCTGCCTTACCAAGCGTTGTTCCAAGTGACTTTCATGACTGCTATCCTGTGTATGACCCTGCCTGCCTTGATCACGTACGTTCTCTGTCTTTGCCCTCTTGATCTGTTTTGGGCTGATTGTTGTGATACTGAACTTCTGCCTGCACTTTTACTACGTCTTCTGGATTTGCCCCTGTGTATGTTGATTGGTTTAGACTGCTTACATGTTGCCAACTATTTGCCTGTTTATAGGTTGATGTCTCTGCCGAAGCCCCTTAATAAACTTTTGCATATGGATTCTAATATTGCCTCAGACCCTCCATTACAGCCCGACAATTTTTAATTGGATGAACATTTTTTTAGTCTTATGCCTTACCCAGAATATACATATAAATACATTTAGATCATTTATTTTAATTATTACTATTGGAATGTGAAGAGACTTTCAACCAGCACAACAAAAAATGTTTCTGAAGACAATCACCTACTGCACCTTCAAGCATAATACTAGTCACTTGGGAAATATTTTTTAGAAGAATTAAAATTCCACAGGAAGACTAGTAATTGTGCCTTCATCTGTAACTGAAAGCCTTTTGTTGATCATTTCCAATTTTACTGCTAGAAGTGTTTTGGTGAGTCTGCAGGCTATAAATAACATTATTACAGTATTACAGTAGTCTAAGGGACTGGAGAATGACATGCTCAAACACTCAGTAGCATGTGTTTACAGGCACTGCATTGTTTACTGTTTGCTGTTCTCTCTGTCAGGAAATTGTAGTCACATTTTCTGCAAGCCCATCATGATACGGTGCTTCATGTCTCGTCTTTGAAGCATAATTAATAAGGGGAAGCCACGCTGTGGTTAATTAAATTTTCAATCCATTTCATGTAACAGACACATTGTTTGCATGCCCAGCAGTTGCACGTCACTCAAAGCAGTGTTTGATCAAAGGGGGGCTAACTTTGAGAAAAGTGACAGATGAGTTTCAGTCAGAAGCAGAAGGAGATGCCCATCGCCATCAGCAATTTTAAAGAAATTTTTCACCCAAAATGTAACATCTACCCTGATTCTTGTAATATGAGATAAAACATTTTCCATTTTCCATTTGATTTGATATAAATAATGCCATTAATTGATGCCTCTAAAACTGTCCTCGATCCATAATCCAGTACATCATAAAGATTAAAATATACACAATTGTATTTTCCAAATATTAAAATTTGTATATTCTTCAGTTTCAAGCTCATTAAGCCTGCATCTATTAGACCAAAAGATCACAGTGTGCTCTCTTTCCTAGTGGAGGATTTTGTTAGTGATGACATACAATAACTATTTTTGGTTCCCTAAAAAAAACATTCAGTGGACAGTTCTTAAATCAGTCCTGCTTTTCTAAGTGTAAAGTATTTTAATCTATAAAATATTTTGTCCACTACAACAATGAATCCGCAACCCATTTGTCAACAAATCAGACGAATCCACCATGTCTGTTCAAGAAGATCAACAGCTGAAGATTGCAAATGATGTCAGTCTTTTAGGGGCCGTTAGCGTATCGTGTATTTTCTAGAGTTTAAGCAAGTTTGCTATTTTCAATATTTTAATACTTCAATATTTATTTTAGCGTGTTTTTTTTTTTTTTTTTAAGCATGACGGTAAAACACCAATGCGATTATGAATATATTAACACATATGCTTGTTTGTCGTAAAAATTTGTAATAATGACAAAAAAAAACGAATTTGTGCATCTCCTGACTTCCAGGTTTAGCTATACTGCCGTTGTGGCTGGTGTATTCCGGGTAAATTTTCTTACCCCTTGGTTTTGAGTGTGGTCCTGAAAAATCTCTCTTTCGAGGGCTATCTAGCCCTTCCCCTTAGCCCTTCGCCTTCAAGATAAAGAGTATTGGGACACCCCTACCCCTCCAACTCGCAAAATGAGGGGTAGGGATGGGCTAATGGGTAGAATTGGGATTATTTTAGACAAACACAGAACACCCAAACACTGCAGTGCTTTGTAATTTTCTCTGTAAATATAACCTGTATCAGAGTTACAGCAATGTTTTGTAAGCTCATCCTCCGAGAAAAATGGTTGAAGAAAACCGCTCCCACCCTCACTCCCGGTCTGCAGTAAAACTGTCAATTGTTGAATGGTCCATGGTGATAAAAAGGTTGGGGACCACTGGTTTACATCCCTTTGCACTAAAACTACAATTTATATGTTCAAACTACTAAGCACCATACAAATCCACTATGGAGAAAAAAGCTAAATAAATTAACATTAAATGAAATTTTAAACAAGAAGTTTTCAGGAAAATGTCATTCTGGAAGTGAACTAATCCTTTACTACATTTATGTGAATTACAAACAAACAAACAAACAAACAGACAGACAGACAGACAGACAGACAGACTAAAATTCAATACCAATGGGTAGTTAAATTTTTAAAACGTCCATTTCCTGCTAACACTGGATCGTTTTAAAGCCGTGAAGGTCAGTTTATAAGCTGACATACGAGCGATCCGCTGATGAATCGACTGATCTTCACGGCTTTAATATGCTCCAGTGTCCCTGTATCTGTGGTTACACTCGGTAAACAGCAGTAGTACGGTGAACTGATGACCTTCACGGCAAATCACAGTCATTTCTGTTGAGCATGTGAACACAATGACAAATCAGCACTGTTTAAGAACATGCTCAATGACTACCATTGTTTTGGCAAAGGTATAATTTTCAAAACCTTTGAGTTTGAATCCTCTTTTCAAATGTTTGCATGTTGAAGACATTAAAATGTTGCCATGTAAATGAACATCCAAAATGCATGAAAAGACTTCTGTCTTTAGCAGAAACTAGCATGTAAATGTCCACTATACTTCTATTTTGACAGCCTGTTTCTTCTCATGTCTTAAGAATCAGTGGGCCATGTTATAGAAAATGAAAAATGTGTCTTGAATACTCAGTAGAGCATTACAACACTAACAATGACTGGTTCTCAGAGAGTGTGAAACCCAGACAGCATAAATCTGTAGGATCTCAATTCCTCTTCACTTTCCATCATACACTATAAATGTACTTATATGAAAATACACTGCCAATATACTGACAGGACAAGAGCGAGTGTATATATTGTCTCACATCAATAGCTACACTATATGTGTGAGTACAGGAAGCTTGTTACTTTAACCAAATTAACACCAGTATCAATCTTGCCGGCATCCAATTAAAAAGCTAAATTTAAAATGTCAAAAAACACCTACAGTACACCTCTGATCCACAGTTCTTGTTAGCATTCTTGACTGATTTTGAGCACCTAATCCAGAAAAAACCTGAGCTTTCCTGTTAAGAGATTCATATCAGTCTGACAGGCACAGTGTGCGTCTTCATTTTGCGCTGAACGTGAGTGAGACAGTTTCCCTATAGGGGAGCATGACACATTAGTGCACATTAGCTGGCATGCTAATCGCTGTTCTGGTAGGTAGGAGGTCGAGACTCTGGGAGATGAACCAGAGGCTTAGCTCCCCTGCTAATGCACGCTAATGTGCTGGGGAGATGTAATTGGGCTCCAGCAGTGAGAGCTCTGTGGGCGTGTGTCCTCTCTCAGAGGCTTGTGATTTAAAAGACATGTCCACCCAACTAAAAATCGGTCTGTTTATGCTATTATGCAATATGGAACGATTAGCAAGAGACATAAGCAGAAATTAGATATGTACTGCGTGAACTTTTGTGCATTGGTTTAGTGTACTGTATAAAACTGAGACACCCCAGTGGACAGGTGTTGTATATGGAAGCTTGCTTTTGCTACAGGATAAAATAAAGTATTTAATCAATAAACAAACTAAAGTGACTGTGATATTATAGCACAATTATAATTATATATTGCTTATGTTTTTTAAAAGCATACTAATTGTTGTTGGTGCCAATAGCATTTTGGTTAGTGCATCGACACATAGCACTGCACTACATGTAATAAAAAGGTGTGTGTGTATATATATATATATATATATATATATATATATATATATATATATATAAAATTATATTCATTTCTATATATACAGTTTTAACGTTTGGGCACCCCTGATAATATTAATAATTGCAAGCCATAGCCTGCTGGCCTTTCAAATGAGCAATTTCATTTAGATATATTTTATACCCTAGGGAAAAGCAACATTTCAGTTCATCAAAGTTCCTTTAAGGAAATTCATTTCACTTGAAGAAGATTTTAAGATTTTATTCTCTCTGTGTGAAAGCAGTTTATTCTTTAAGGGTCAAACATGCCAGTGGGTAAAAATACTTTGTGGTGTGTCCGTGTGTAAGAGGAGAATCCTGCACAGGAGCAACACTATGAAATAACTGATTCTGAGCTGACTGATTCTGAATATGTAAAGTACTGATTATATATGTTAAATAAGCATATGACGTTATATGTGTGAGAAGTATTCAGGAGTGTAACATATTATGAGGTGATTATGCTATCAAGACGATATATGTAACCACTTAGTTCTTTTGCATAAGTTGCATTTATGAAGGCCATCTCTGTTGTCAAAAGAGTTGCTTACGTTGACATGAGCTATTGGGCTGAGGGCCAAAAAAAAACAGAACCACTTGAGACATCTCCAATGATGGTCAGATGTTTAAAATAAGGCACCTAGGGGTGTGTCAAATAAATCTGTATAAAGATTGTGGAAAACACAGAGACTTTAGAAAGTGGTAAGAAAGGAAAGGAAATTGTCCAGGGACAATTGTTCAGAGACTTCAGAATGCACTGAGGTCTGCTCTGCACTTTCTCAGGCTTTATTATGTAAGAATAAAGTCTATATTTCTGGTATCCAAAAACCTCCAGTCTGATTGTGCCTCATTGATGAGAAGGTCGTCAATACCGACAAATAACAACCAACGTAGAACACGACAAATGGCCCCAATGTGGGGCTCAACAAACACGACACACTCGGCAGCTGTCTTTGAAACGCCTTTCAGGCATTCTGTTTGAATAGGGAAATATCAATTTCTCCAAAACTACTAACCAAGCTTATGATTACATTTCATATTACAAATAAACCAATAAAATTAAACAACAACTGTCTATTTACTTTTAAAACCTGCAGAAACTCACGTCTGGTCCAAGCCCCTCCCTCAGAGAGTTGTCATTCTATAGCGATCGCTGATTGGCTCCTGTACTAGAAGGCAGACTTTATTCACCATATAGCGATCCCTGATTGGCTCCTGTACTAGAAGGCGGGGCTTCAATCGCCATCATTATTCAATTAAATTCAATTCACCTTTATTTCTATAGCGCTTTTACAATGTAGATTGTGTCAAAGCAGCTTCACATAGAAGATTATAGTAAATTGAAACAGTGTCAGTTCACTTTTCAGAGTTAAGTTCAGTTCAGTTTAGTGTGGTTTAATATTCACTACTAAGAATCCAAACACTGAAGAGCAATTCCATCGATGCTCTACAGATCCCGAACCATGCAAGCCAGTGGCGACAGTGGCGAGGAAAAAACTTTACCAATTGGCGTAAGTGAAGAATTTAAAAAACCTTGAGCGAAACCAGGCTCAGTTGGGGACGACCATTTCTCCTATGGCCAAACGTCTTGTGCAAAGCTGCAGTCTAGGCGCCGGAGGCTGGAGTATGCTGGACCTCAGCAAAGACTCAAAGTCTGTCCCTGGAGTGTCACAGGAATCAGTCTCATGTTCTCCACTCTTCCATGACCACCACAGCAGCTGCTCAGGATACGGCCTGGTCCAGGATTATGAAAACCTTAGGATCATCTCGTCGCTGGTCTTGGATCGCATCAGTGGTGCTGCATAGTCTGAGGGCCTCGGGATGAGTACCCCCAGGTGGAAATAGAGAATAAAGAGAATAATTAGCGTAGCTGCTGTTCATAGTGTATATAAATGAGATGCAAAAAACCTGCGTGGGGCACACTCATGCGTCATACCATTAAGTGATGCACTGCTTTTGCTAAAAAGAAAGGTTTTTAATCTAGTTTTGAATTGTGAGAGTGTGTCTGAGCCTCGGACATTATCAGGAAGGCTATTCCAGAGTTTAGGGGCCATAAATGAGAATGCTCGACCTCCTTTACTCAACTGTGCTATTCTAGGTACTACCAGAAGCCCTGAGTTTTGAGATCTTAAAGAGCGGGTTGGATTGTAGCGAGACAGGAGGTTGGTTAGATAAACAGGAGCTAGACTATTTAAAGCTTTTTAGGTAAGAAGCAATATTTTATATTCAATACGAAACTTAACCAGCAGCCAGTGTAAGGAGGAAAAAATTGGGGTAATATGATCATATTTTCTAGACCTGGTAAGAACTCTGGCAGCTGCATTTTGTACTAGCTGAAGTTTGTTAATAGAGGACTGTGGACATGACTGTTACACTTTTCCCATTCAAAAGTATACGAGTAACATGTCTTGTGAATTCTATAGTCCTTGCTTTTATTTAATAAACAGATGCAATGCAATTTAAGTTACAACAAAAACAGACAGGTGCAAAAATTTGGGCACCCCAACAAAATAATGACATCAGTCTTTTTTACAGCTACCCTTTGCTGTAATATCCTTGCCTATGAAAAACATTCTACAGGTTTATAAGTCCCTAAATTCTTGCTAACGGCATTTTGGACCATTCTTCCTTACACAATTTCTCCAGTTCAGTCGGGTTTGATGGGTGTCAAGCGTGAATGGCCCTTGTCCTGCTGAAACATCCAACCCTGTCGTAACTTTAGCCTCTTGATTGATTCCCCAAACATTATTCTTCAGAATCTGCTGATACTGGGTGGAATCCATGCAACCTTTAACTCTGACAAGGTTTCCAGTACCTGTGCTTGCCCAACAGCATGATAAACCCTCCATCATATTTTACAGTAGGAAACCGGTTCTTCTCCTGGAGTGCTGTGTTCTTTTTCTGCTTTTGCAAAGCACCTATGGTTGTGGCATCTGTCCACTGTATATTTTTCCAAAATGATTCAGGCTTGTCCAGATGAGCTTGTGCATGCCTCAAACGTCTCTTCTTGTTGATAGAATGCAGAAAAGGCTTCTTCTGTATCACCTTCTATTAAGCTGTTTTTGTGAAGAGTGCCCTGGACTGTGAATGATGTACAATGACATTATCAGCAGCAAGATGTTTCTGGAGCTCTTTGGAGGTGGTCTGTGGTCTGTCTGTGACCATTCTAATCATTCTTCACCTTTGCCTTTCAGATATTTTTCTTGGTCTAGCACATCTTTCCTTCACAAGAACTGTTTCTGTGGCCTTCCATTTTTTTACTATATTTCTGACTGTGGAGATGGAGACTTTAAAACTTTGTGGTAGCTTTTTGCATCCTGTGAATTATCCTAGTTTTTAAATCATTGTTATTTTGAGGTTCCTATGTTGCTACTTTTTAGTTTATAATTAAGGAAAAGCACAACTAGCAATCAGCTATCTTTAATATCCTTTTTCATGATTGGTTGTACCTGTGTTGGGATTGTTAAGGTTCACTGAATCACTCAAACACATTTTGTGCTGTAATCAATCAGCATTAAGTGACTACAGGTTTTAAAATCCACACAAAAGAGAGGGTGCCCAAACTTTTGCATAGTCTATTTTTCAGTTTCAATTTAATTTTACACATCTCAATGACGCTACATTACGGATTTCTGTCTGAAACACTCTCTTACAAAAAAAGAGCACATAACTTTGCATCCACAGAGTGGAACTTTTGCATAAAATGCAATTTCTACTTTTAAAGGTCCAGTGAAGTGCTTTGAAATGTGCATTTTTTTCATTGTTTGACATAATTTCAACTAAAACACAAAGAGAGGGAGGGACACAGAATAGCCCATCCTCTTAAAAAACAGCCATTAGTGTTTTGTTTTTATCACCGCTCTGCCCAATGAGAGTGGTTGAGATCAAGCACATCAAATAAAAAAGCGTCTTGAAGGGGCGGGACATGTCAGATACTAGAGATCATTTGATTGGTCAAGATATGATGAGAAACTGAAGTTTAAGGTGAAGCTTAACTCAACTGAAGCTTAAGTTGATTCATAGGCGGAAATGACAAACTACAAGCTTTAGATATTTACAGTTGAAGTCAGAATTATTAGCCCCCCTATTTATTTTTTTCTTCCCAATTTCTGTTTAAAGGAGAGAAGATTTTCAGAAAGAAAAAAATATTATCAGACATGCTGTGAAAATCTCCTTGCTCTGTTAAACATCATTTGGGAAATAATTAGAAAAGAGAAAAAAAAAATCATAAGGGGGCTAATAATTCGGACTTCAACAGTATATTTGTTTTATATCCTCCAAACGGGAGTTTTGTCATTGTTTTAGCACACTAACTCATATGGTCAGGCTGACCATGGCTTATGGACATGGTCACAGTTGTCACAGGTTGCATTAAGTTACTATATCTTACAGTTCTCATACAAAAAAGTCATAATTGCAAGATATAAATGGAAATAATTGTTATAAGGCCTATATGTCAGAATTATAAGATATAAAATACAATATTAATAGGTAAAACATAGGAAACATTTGTAATTTTGACTTGTCTTACAATTCTGACTTTTTTCTTGCAGTTGCAAGTTTATATTTTGCATTTGTTACAAACTCTAGGTAATGTCCAAATACAAACTTAGAATTTTTGGGGAAGTGAAAGTTCCAGCCATTTCAGAGCTGCAAACAAAAGTCGCAGTTATCTTTAATCCAATATTTTTTCAATCCTGGCCACTTGCTCTGATCCAAGAACAGAAAAGTTCAAATCTACAAATCAGCCATTGTTTTATTCTTGCATTTCTGCTACCAATCCATGTAAACATGCAGAGAAATACACACCATATCTACACATTATGGCTAACGGAAAAACTACACATTTCTTCCTCACTCTTAGACTTCAGCCATGATTATTCTGCAGAGCCACAGGGCATAAGTCAAGCAGCAAATTAGCATTTCATTACTTGCTTAACAACAGTACTAACCTGCGATTCAACCTGCTGACTCTTAGGTCTTAATCTTTAAGCTGCTGTAGGAGTGAGATGGCTGGAATTCTCTGTTATCCATTTTACTGTGTAATGTTGATAGGGCACAAATCTTTGGTCATTTTAGTAGGAGTGAGTCTGCGGTTAAAGGTTTAAAAGAGGCAGATTTATATGCTTTTAAAACTTAGGAGCTCCAGTTTCCTTTCAAAAAGCCTCTGAGCACTGCTGTGGACAGATCACAGGCACTGACGTTCTCAAATGTCCTGTTGAGGTATGCTATTTATTTACACAGTTGCACACTAACATGATCAACCTGTATGGCATGCGTTCACACAGAATTACCCCTCAAACTGTCCTGTTTACACAGCAGTTTATTGTATTTTTCTATTGCTATTGTAGAAATACATAATTACATTCAGTGCAATCACTGTGACAGAGACCAAAGTAAATATTAAAGTGTCTATATACTGAATGATGTTGGGCAATTTATAAACATTTTCTAATATTTTACTTGGAATTAGTGGTTTGGAGCTTGTATCATATTTCAGAGAATGTCCATCTTTTATGTTACAGAGTTTCAAATGAGGGAATACATTTCATCAGAATAAATTCTGATATTGGAACAGAAAGTATTTTCATATGATGCAGTTATAAGCCCTGATCATTTAGATATGCATGTAGCCGCAGTGATATTAAGCACTGAAATTTAATATAAAAACACAAGACTTGGATTCCTAAAGTTGAAAACTCTTAATAATAACAATGAAGCCTTTAAAGTCATGCTGTGAGCTCCATGACTGCAAATTAATTGTATTTATTTTTGTAGAACCCATCTATTTTCCTTTAAATTTTTTAACATATTGTATTTATTTAACAGTGGAATTTTTGAAGAAAAAATTATTACACATGATGATGTACAGAAACATCAGCAAAGAAAATAAATACCACAAAATGGCATTAGCTCAACACTTGATTTTGATGAAGTGAGATTTTTCACTTTGTTTGTATAACTGCAGTGGTGGGAACTTTTAAGTCATCTCTACATGCTATAATGTTATGCCTGTAGGTGACACTAAATATTTTTGAGTGAGCTTCTTTATGAGTGAGTCATTTAAATCATTCACTGAACCAATTTGTTCAAAACCTTGATTAAGTAATTGCCAATAACGGTCTAAATTTTAAGTTCTATTAACTTCTGCTTATTTTACAGTCACATTTATAAAAAAGAAAGGAAAAAAGCAATTGTTTTGCTGGTATATGACGGTGGTTACCTCATATTGGGATCAGCAGCATTCTTGCTCATTGTTTATTAATAATTAGATCTTTTCAAACTGATACAGGCTACAGTATATATTTGTAGATATGAAAATGCTAAACATGTTCACATTTGTTCAACCAATTTTGCTTGCAGCCAAACTGCATTGCAAATGAAATTACAGTTACCATCCCATCCCTTTTCTTTTTCTCCATCTAATTTTGCATATGAATTGCAAATTCAAACAGCTTGAGTCAAACATAAAAGTTGTATCAAAGTGTATTTTATAATTTGTAATGATGTTCTATACCCACTCAAATGAACTCAAATCAATATGCAGGTCAGTTTGTACATGAAAATTATGTTCCACAACTCTTTCAGTCACTGAAATTCCAGGTGTGTCTGTGAAAATATTGTCTTATTTGCCTAGTTTCCCAAATATATTCCGCTGTTCAGGTTCCATGATCTTTTCTATGCTTTTGTAAGAGTAACTGTACTCGAGGTCTGCCAGCCGCTGTAAGATCACACCGACAGGCATATTTAGTTTGTTGAGGTATCAGTTGCTTGGCTAATGAGACCATATATAAGCATGGATTCTTTGGCTCCTGCTGGCTGCTCAGAGATAGATGATGTGCATTAGCTTTCCTGTGGTAAGAATAGAGAAATTTTCAGGGGGCCTGATGAAAAATTGCCCATTTGAAAGTGGGGCAGACAGTCTCTGCTCGAGAGACGGCGGCTTGTCTGAGAGAGAGAGAGAGAGAGAGAGAGAGAGAGAGAGAGAGAGAGAGAAAGAGAGAGAGATTGTATGTTTGTGTGTGCGAGAGTGAGAGTGGGACTTTTCTTCTTGTGCTGCTGGTTAATAAATTGCATGGCCTTAATCAACATATCTATATTTAGAATGTATGTGGATAAGAAGAAAGTGCGTCACTGCATGTGTGCAAGTCCTTAGTTATTTGTTTTTATTGGATCACGCTCAGTTGTGTGTGCATGTATGGTTCTAATCAGGCCACGATTGGCTTGCTGAAATCCAGAGATGAGAAGGTGGAGAGTCTGTGTGCGATGGCAGCAGGTGTTTGTGTATATGAAGGTAATCAGGCTGGCTGACAGCTCTTACGCTGGGCCTGTATTAAGGCCCGAACCCTCCAGCAAGCCAATATATTTCCCAGGTGGACCAGAAGGTCAATTTGAGGATAGTTGCTGTACAGACAATAAGAACAAAGGAGAAAGCTCTTTTATTTTCGTTCTAGAGTAAAGGGGAAACTAAGTAGCACAGAAACAACTCATAAATAAATAAATAAAATAATAAATATGAACTGACTCACACCTGCATATCTGAGTTACTGCGGTCTTGCCAAATGAAATGACTCATTGTTCTTGAGTCATATGCAAACTTATATCTGTTACAGCTTGTTCCAGTGTTATTTTCTAGGAAAACATATACCTAAATAAATATAAATAAAATGTACATGTGATGCATCATACTGAATGTTCGCTGGATTTTGAACTAATGAAACAAACTCCAAGCAAACAATGTTATATTGGGACATCTTAAAATGTTCATTCATTCATTTTCTTTTCGGCTTAGTTCTTTTATTAATCCGGGGTCGCCACAGCGGAATGAACCGCCAACTTATCCAGCACGATTTTACACAGCGGATGCCCTTCCAGCCGCAACCCATCCCTGTGAAACATCCACACACACTCATGCACACTCATACACTACGGACAATTTAGCCTACCCAATTCACCTGTACCACATGCCTTTGGACTGTGGGGGAAACCAGATCACCCGGAGGAAACCCATGCGAACGCAGGGCGAACATGCAAACTCCACACAGAAATGCCAACTGACCCAGCCGAGGCTCGAACCAGTGACCTTCTTGCTGTGAGGCGACAGCACTACCTAGTGCCACTGCATCGCCTCTTAAAATGTTTAAATATGTAAATCTTTAAATGAAATGTTAACAATTAAAATGCATAAAACAATAAGGTCAAAAAAGTATGTAGCTGCTCTTTAAAAAAAGAATCTGATATGTTCATCCATTTCTCCAAATCTAGGATTGTCACATAATACTCTGATAACATAAAAGCTCTAGTAATGCAAAGTCTGAAAGCTTATGATACTAGCCATGCATAACACATACTAATTCACTGACAACGTTCTCCAGTGGATCATAACAGTCAATATGTGAGCTGTGATGTGAATCTGTACAGATCATGCCATGCAATTGCCTTTGTATCTTAAAATTCAATCCAGACCATATATTCTTTCTCCTTCCTGCCTGGAACATTTTCTGCCAAGCTGCTGTCTATTTTGTAACAGCAACAAATAAGTATACGAAAATAATCAATGTTGCTGAATCTTTGATTGATAACTCCCAAATACTGAGAGCAATTTTACTTCCCGAGCCCCACAACTCTGTCCTATTTTTAATTAGCTAATCTATGAAATTCACTTACTCACTTTAAAGTTTTTGACAGAACTATCAGCCATTCTGCATTTGGAGAGCTATGTGCAGTGGCAGATTAGCATGCTGTTTTTAGCCCTGGCTCGTCTATATTTCCATCATACACAGTCACAAAGGTCTACATCCACGGCTGGAGTCCAAACTTTGTAGATTAGCAAAGATGGAAATCTAGTCCAAAATCTTTCAATAGGATGATCCACAGTCACGTTTTGGCATGTGGCTTTCTTACATCTGCCAGATCGGCTTGGATGCACCTCTGGAAATCAGAATAGGTGGAGGAGGATTTGATAAGAGAGTTTGTGTTGCCCGGGGCAAAAGGATAATAATGCCATTTTCCGTGGCTCCCCGGCGTAATTGCTGTAAAATAGCTTCTTGAGCACATCTGCGGAAATCGTTTGGCTCATCAAGTGGTCCCTTGAAGAATAATGGCCTCTTGTCTAATAATTCACATTATCACGCATGAAGTGTTAATTTGTCACTTTTTCCCCCAGATAATGCAAAAAATTGGTAAAATTAAATACCTGATCTCCTCATAGCATTGACACTTGAATCACTAGATCCGAGTTTATTTACGGATGCTTCCCACTTGGATTCTTGCTGTGAAATAATACTATTTCTCTGTTGCTTGCTGAGCTTTTCTCGTGTGCACTAGTTTGAGAAGCTCTTTCCCTGTCATCCATATTCGCCATGCTAGGCGCTTCAGAAAGGACCCCTTTGATATACTCAGGCGCTTGTAGGGCAGCTCTCCAGCTGGCATTTGGGCCGGAAAAGATGAATGCCTCCCCACCTGGGCAGCACGCCTAATCCGTCTCTTTCATCCCGAAGAGAAGGAATAAGGAATTGGGGGGCTAGCAAAAAGAGAGATGGTAAAGAATGTAGGATAAGAAGGATAGGGAATGAGAAGAGAGAAATAATGATGTTAGGGCAGTTGTTCTCAGCTGGTTTTGCTTAGGAACCAGAAAATCTATTGTACAAAAGTTAACAAAACTCCCACACAAACAAACGAACACTTAATTGCATTAATATTGCTTAATTATATATTTTTTTCTTTATGATTGCTATTTATTAGTAAATTATAAAATTAATTATTATTTATTTTATGTTACATATTTTATTTTATGTTTTTTTATACAATGCCAATCAAAGATACAGATTTTCTTGGTCCTTTTAAAAGTTGATAAGCCTAATTATGTCCTAGCTGTATTATACAGTTCATTAAATGTCACTTTTTTGGATTTATTGTTGTCCCTGTTATATTTTACTGCAATGCCCTGCAGGTTTTTTCTCCCACCGACTCCAGAACACTTGCTTGGAAGTTATAAGTGAGTGTGAAGACCTTGATTAGAAATATTTAATTACAGTTGGAGCAACTTTGTAGGACAGTGGCACTTCACGAGCAGATCTGGCAACCCATACCTTACACCAGTGGTTCCCAAAGTGAGGGTCACAAAAAAAATCAAATAAAAAAAGTCAAATAAATTTTATTAAACTATTAGAATTACCATATTTTATCTAGGGCTAGGTGATATTGCAAAAAAAAAAAAAAAAAAAAATCACAATATCATGTTTCTTATTATTCAATATTGAATATTTTTCAATATTAAGCCGAAAAGATAATGAATGAATGAATGAATGAAGGCAAATAGTTTTAATATCAAAAACAATCATATTTAAACAAAATATCTAATTTCTTTATAATAAAATAAACATACAGTAAGTGTTAAAGAGACTTATAAACTTGCTAAATAAAATGTTACAAAGTGTGTGCAATGGTAAAGGTAGATCAACATCTGTAAGGTGTGAATATTAATGACACAGTAAACCTCAAACTCTGTAAACAACACAAAATATGATAATCAAATCTAAATTTTCAATTAAAGGATCCAACCATCATTATTCAAATACACATTGCAACATTACAAATTGTGAAGTTGAATGACTATATTATACCCTATGCTAAAAACCTTTCAGATGGGGAGCTAGTGGCTGGGATGCACAAGAAAAGAAACCAAAAAGCCACTCTGGTGACATTCTTACATCCTTTTTTATTTACAATCTCCTCACTGCTGCAATATGACACTCATTTTCGCATCACTATTCTCTATGGCATCTCTCGTAACTAGGCGACCATCGACCATTTTCTCTGAGGAAGACAAACAGACAAATCATAGCTAACATGCAAGTTTATGGAGAAAAGTGAAAAGCACTGCAGTGTTTGGGTGTGCTGTGTTTGTATGAGATAATTAGTCTACAGTTACAGTATTACTGAAATGTGTATATTCCATACAAAGTGTGAAGCAGATTGGATAGTTTGTGGTGAATTGTGGTGCACTCATGGCATTCGGAAAAGTTCTGATGTTTTTTGTGCAAGTTGCGCGCCTCCATTGGAAATGAGAAACTGACACCCTCAGCAGCCACATTTTAATAAAACTATAGCCTCCATACCGAAACTTCATACCAAACTTTTTCTTTTGCGTTACTGACAACTGTGTTCAGTCAATAAATACCAATACCGATTTTCCCAGCCCTAATTTTATCCATAACCCACAAAAGATAAAAATAGTAGTTAATAGTTACATTAAAAAAGCAACAACATGCAAAATAAAAGCCTTCAGCCTTTTAATTTGTTTTCATAGGATTGTGTGTTTACGTTAGATAAACAACACAGCAATAGTGTCAGCTGCTGCAGATTGATTTTATAGCACCAGGTTAAACTTTCTGACATCTTTATAGCAATCAAATACATAAAAAATTAATACAGGTGGTCTCTTAATTTTAAAATTAAACCAAAAATAGACTTTTGCTGACAACACTGTGCCTACTGGTCTTATTAGGTGAGGTTAATATTAAATTAAACAAATTAATAAATAACTATTATAGTCTATAGTTGTTAGACTGTTGCAGTTTTTTGTGTTGTCAATATGCTTGTGTTTATAGGCCATTTGTTGTGTGTGCAACATTTGTATATCTATAACCATGTGGGAGGAATGAGGAGGTCGCGAGTCACTGGCATTGTTATTTTGGGAATCGCAGGCTGAAAAGTTTGGGAACACCTGGCATTCTGTTGACTATAAGACCCTATTTCCTCCTGGTTAAAGCATTTTCATCAATCTGATTACAAGTGGACAGTAAATGCAGGTGTAAATGAGCTTAAAAATATTTTGAGCTTGTCCACTTTTATCCAATTTCAGAGGCAGTTGAAAATACATTCAACTGAATTGCTGTTGTAGACCACCAGCTCTCTGCCAAATTACCTAACCTTGATCATGATGGAATGTGTTATGAGAAAACACACCAAAATTAAGTTTTTATACTTCACAGTGATGTACCAAAACAAAGAAATTATAATAAACTGCCAACCACATAATTTTTACTCATATAAAACAATATGGTTTTCATCAGTCATTTGTACATGGCACTGAGTGCTCTGAAGATAGAGATGTATATTGTGACACATTAAGAGGAAAATTCTGAACATAAAAGGTAGCATTTTTCCGTACTGACCATGAACTACTCGTCCACCACAAGAAAAGCACCGATTTAGAGAGTCTAAACATAACATAGAATGAGGGAAGACTCAGCACAGGCAAGTATAAAAGACATAAATACCATCTAGAATACCTGGGAGGCTAGACAACAAATTCAACCTCATGAACACTCTCTAGCTGGTTGTTTGAAGTGCACCTTAAATGATTTTGACCCTTTCTTAGAAAACACCTGATTCATTCAACATACTAAACGGAACTCAGCCTTGATTCAGTGAAAAGGCTGTCAAGGACTGACATTGAATAAGATGGATTTAACTATTTTAAACCATAAAACAAATGCACTAGCGAACATGAATTTAGACTGCATTTAGCATGGAGTAACATGAAGTAGTAGGAAAATTACATTACAGACATTATACAGTGCTTAAACATGATTATAATATTTAAGATTTATTCAGTGCATAAGCCTAACTCGCAATAAGCAGTACATTTCCAAAGCAAAGGGATATTTTGAATAGCTTTTCTTTCAGAAATATCCTTTTATCAAATAACCTATGATTTAATTTAATTAAAAGTGTTATATTATAATAATAGATGATCAAAAAACTGTTATATTTTACTTTAAGCTGCAATATACAGTTTCATTAGAAAATTTTAAATTATGGGTGATTTAAACTAAATTGTTTCAAAAGCTTTCAAATTGATTTCAAATAGCTTAATATGACAATCTAAAAAATGTCAGAGTAAATTTGTTCTCAGAATGTTATTCTGCTGGACTCACAGTTCATTATTAACACGATTGTTTGCACTCTCTTTAGCTTATAACTTTAATATTAAAATAACCATAATATTGACATTTTGTAAGATTTGAATAATTCAAAAAATTGCCGTATTACATTAATCTGTACATTAAACATGGCAGCTTGAATAAATGTCATTCTGTGTCCATCACTTATTCATTTAACACTATGGCTAACAGTAGCTCTCGACAGCCAAAAAAAAACAAGAACTTTGAGACATGTCCCCATTCTTGACTATTTATATACTTGTCATTAAAACACAGCAGAATTGGCACAGAATTACTTTAGATGAAAGTGAGCCCAAAAAGGCTCAGAAATGGTTGACCCAGAGCTGCAATGTAATCAATCTTTAGCACGCTTCTAGCAGATCTGACTTTACAGAGACTTTTAATTTATAGAAATGTTCATTTATAGGCAATAATATTATATTCTCATTGATTAAAACGCTTCTACAAGGGCAGTGTGACTTTCAATTTGTTAAGCAGTTCAAAAATCAATTAGTCTGGAACTATGAGCAATGAGGTTGTGTGATGAACACATTTTCCTCCCATCATCTGAAGAACTGCTAATATATGATTTGTGATAGATTTGTGTTGCAACAGTTGCATGTAGGGCTTGACATTAGTACAAGTCAACCAAGCAAATGTGGGTGGATTTCAGCTGTGGCATGTAACAGTCACTCCTGCTAGTCATTTTGGAGGGCACATATCCACACACATTCACACATACTGTGAGATGATCCAAATGAGAACTGTTTACTGTGCGTACTCGTAAAGAGTTTAGTTTTAGGTTGTGCATGAATACTGATTTGGGTCACATTATTTAGGGCCTGGGTGGACAAACACATGCAAATTACAACCCAAGCTTATAGTAAATATGTGTCTCAGCCTATGTCTTCGTAAAATGCTAAATACATTACAGGTACTGTATGTTTCATTGCACATTTCAGATGACAAATCCACTAGGTGGTGTTAATTTTTTGTGAGTCTGAAAAATGTTATTTATGGTATGTTTTGTTGTACATTTCAGATACTACTCATTCTTGTACATGTCCACAAGAAGACGGGGCTTGTACAAGTTTAGGTCGAAATACTGACCTGAACTCAAACAATAGCATTTTCAAAAGCTTATGTGGCAGAAAAGTGCACTGTAATCATGTAGTTTTACATTGCTTTTAAGCAATTTGCTTTTAAGCATTCATTGCTCATAAATTACCAACCTACGTCACATGGGTTCCCGGTGGCAAAAAGAGACCAGTGGCAATAGTAAACATGTCGTGTTGTGCAGTAGGATGCCAAATTCGAAAGACCAAAAATAGAAAACTTAACATTTACCATACACCACACTGCTTTTAATGCCGAGTGCAGACATCTTTGGCTAAAAGGGAGCTGAATGAAGTGACGACCTAATTATAAATGCTTGACTCTGCAGTTCTCATGTTATATCAGGTAAGTTCATGCTATGCTGAATCATACACATTACTCATTTTTGATTGCAGAAATGATTTCAGCATAAACAGTTACATATGGTTAATCAAACTGCGGACACTGAATGCTAAGAATGAAACATGAAAGTTTAAGTTATTAAGGTAAATTTGGTTTAATATTCACAAATTAATTCAGTGACTACACACTCCCTATATTGTTTACCCTGGCACTTTGAATATTCGGTCTGAAACGACAAGTGTGACTGCTAATATGATTTCGCTATTTAGAGTTTGCAAATAATACTTTTATAAAATTATATTATTAAGAAGAAAGTCTGAATGTGCAAATATAAAACCAACTTTACCTTTATGTGTAAGTTCACATACCCTGCCGTAAGTTCAGGTGTAGTTCGCTGTCAGAATGCAGTTTTGCTTGTTGATGATTACCCAGGCCTTGTATAACATTAGCTCCATCTTTTTTCCTTGTCTTTGGCTAGGCAGAACCTCAGTTTTAGCACTACATAGTTTTGAATCTGGTAATCATGGAACGTTATTTCTTGCACATGACCACACATCTTGTTAAAACACTTGGAGCTTCAACAGGGCTCAACAGTGCGACCATTTTGCTCGCATTTGCGACTAAAAATAGATGTGTGCGAACTGGAAAATTTATTTAGTCGCACATGTGCGATTTTCTTTTTTAATAAGCTTGATTAATGACTTAATTCACTCGGCCATGGTAAAACAACATGCTCTTCACACAAACTTATGGCGCATTATGTTGGAAATCTATTGTGACTGTAGCACATGCTGACGCAGTTATCAACTACAGCACATCTCTACAGGTTTATTTACTTCACGTCAAGTGGTCTTTACATTGTTTTGTAGACATGGATAAGCAACAAATGGCATCGAATAGCAGCGTGTCGCACAACGTGCGAGCCTCATAGAAAACGTCTACAATTCTGCTAAGCATGGCCATAGGACATTGATACAGCCATAATCTTCTTATGATACAAACACAGATTAAATTGCTCTAGTCATATGAATGTTTGCACTAACTATTCATCCATTTATTTTCTTTTCGGCTTAGTCCCTTTATTAATCCGGGGTCGCCACAGCGGAATGAACCGCCAACTTATCCAGCATTTGTTTTACGCAGCGGATGCCCTTCCAGCTGCAACCCATCTCTAGGAAACATCCATGCAGTCATTCACACTCATACACTACGGACAATTTAGCCTACCCAATTTACCTGTATCGCATGTCTTTGGACTGTGGGGGAAACCAGAGCACACGGTGGAAACCCATGTGAACACGGGGAGAACATGTAAACTCCACACAGAAACGCCAACTCACCCAGCCGAGGCTCGAGCCAGCGACCTTCTTGCTGTGAGGCGACAGCACTACTTACTGCGCCACTGCGTCGCCTGCACTAACTATAATGCACATTTTTATTAACTTAACAATAACTTAATAATAACGCCCTATTTCTGCTGCCCAGTGTGAAAGAGATTTTTCAGCTCAAAACTGGATAAAAAATTTAACAAGAAGCTGTCTAGGCATGTCCACAACTGAAGACTTGATTTAGATCAGTTTAGAGAGGCCTTCATTAGAGCAATTTGATCCCAGTCCTGCTGTGGACCACTAGCTAAACTCCATTCAGCTTAAATTCATTCATTCATTCATTCATTCATTCATTTTATTTTTGGCTTAGTCCCTTTAATCATCAGGGGTCGCCACAGCAGAATGAACCGCCAACTTATCCTGCAAATGTTTTATACAGCAGATGCCCTTCCAGCCACAACCCTACACTGGGAAACATTCATACACACTCTTTCTCACACACACACACACACACACACACACACACACACACACACACACACACACACACACACACAC
>CAIGQZ010032266.1:3248780-3259181 GCA_903798205.1 Danio tinwini | reverse complement strand
ACATTTCAAACTAGTTTGCATAAAGTTAAAATTAGTTGGAGAAAATAGTGTGTTGACAGTTTAGTTTGTCCATTTACATCAGGTTAACATCCAACAACACTGTGATGCCACAGCCATATCACCCTGCAGCCCAAGACCGGTTACTCACTGAAGACTCACTGAAGCTAAGCAGGGCTGAGCCTGATCAGTACCTGGATGGGAGACCACATGGGAAAACTAGGTTGCTGTTGGAAGTGGTGTTAGTGAGGCCAGCAGGGGGCACTCAACCTGCGGTCTGTGTGGGTCCTAATGCCCCAGTAAAGTGAAGTGGACACTATACTGTCACTGAGTGCTGTCTTTCGGATGAGTTCCTGACTCTCTGTGAGTCATTAAAAATCCCTTGGCACCTCTTGTAAAGAGTAGGGGTGACCAGGTCAAATTGCCTCCATCGGTTCTTACCCATCATGGCCTCCCAATCATCCCCATCCACCGAATTGATTCTATCACTGTCTCTCCATTCCATCTATAGCTGGTGGTGGTATGGAGAGCCCTCCTCATGATTGTGAAGTGCTTTGGGTGTATGGCCATACACAATAAAAACTGGAAACTGGACTGACACAGTTTCAGTTTACTATAATCTTCTATGTTAAGCTGCTTTGACACAATCTACATTGTAAAAGCGCTACAGAAATAAAGATTTATTGAAATTGAATTGAATAAATGTGCTATATAAATACACATTACTTACTTATTAAAGTAACAGAAAATTTGCCAGCAGTTTATAAAAGTACTGTATAATATACAACACCAACTCAGACAATATATCACTTTAAATGATTAAAAATGTTTTAAAAAGTCACTTTTTCAAACTTTTCAGGGTTAAAAGTCTTTCTTTTAAAAGAAAAATCAAGATTCCATGATAAAAAAAATCTAAAGCACAAAAATAAAGGAGGAAAAAAAACTGAATGACAAAATGTAATCCATTAATTTACTGGTATGTTGTACAGTGTACTTATTTAAATATATTAAAACAGAAACCAATTTGTTCAATAACAAATCAGAATATTACTGTTTTTTTTGTTTTTTTTTGTTAAATCAAATAAATGCAATTTTTGTCAACATAAGAGACCAAATCTTCATTTCATTATTGTAAACTTAAATATAATGGCGTTTAAAGACTTTCAATCATAAAACTGGCACCATTTTTTACTTCAGGTCTGTGAACATCTCCAGTAAGTCCAATAAGTGAAACTATATAAGATTGTAATCTTCCATTCTTTCCCCTTCATAGCATATACCTTTTGTTTTCTCCTCTCTCATCCTGCACCTTTATTTGGGAAACAGCTGGATGGTGAAGAAAAGTGAAGCCTTGTGCTGTGAGGCGTAACTGTGAGTTTCTGTGGGTTCATGCTCACACTGAGTCCCAGAGTCCCAGCCCTGTTGTTAGCCACTTAGCTTCAGCGACGCACACGAGTGCAAGAGTTCACTCTGCCGTGTCGGAAAAACATAAGCATCTTTCTCCCAGAGAGATCTCCAGCCTGATTCACACCCTGAGACAAATGCTTATGGAAGCACTTTTGGTCAAACAACCATAGCACTACCACCCCTCACACTTTCAGACGTGACCTTAGCCATCTGTTGAGAATGATTGCCTTTATTTATCATTATCAGATCCATTGTAGTGTGCATACAAATAAACTTTGCTGAGATAAAAATAAAAATGAAAAAGAACTAAATGAAAGTGTATTGTGTACCTTGTATTGTGTAAGTAACTAAAATTACAGCAAAAGCGTCCTTTGTTTTTGTCTTTGTAAATGTATTTAATACATAAACCTACTGTATGCCTTTTAGAAGTAAATATATTTTCTTCATGCTGCAGGTGTTTGCCCGTACGACCCCTCAGAGTCTGTACCTTAAAACTGATACCATTGCCCAGATTAAGCCGGTTCTCCTCCAGTCATCCTTGCTAATGCTCCCGCAACAAAAAAGAGTGGACATGACAGCAACACGGTGACAGCATTGAATACATAGACTTAAAATTATTAATTTAATACATTTGTGCCAAATAATGGATTTTGTTTCTGTATAAGTGATCGCGAACAAATCATTCTTTTAAACCGGATCTTCTAAGTGAACCAGTTGAACTAGTTCACCAAACTGAACTGAATCATTTGAAAAGATTTGTGTCCTCAGTAAGCACTCTTATCTACAAACTACTTACTTTCTAACATGCCTAATACACTCCCTTGACTCGAAATAAACCAATATACTGAGTTATTCAGTCATTAGAACAGTACACTGAGATCAGATTTAAGAAGCGATGAACCGATAATACTGCGTATGCATGATTCAGTAAACCGAACACAAACAGTACATGACAGCCTGCTGTGACTGAACTAAACTCGAGCAACTGCAGCACAGGTAAACCGAGGGCTTAAATGCAAGGATCTACTGAAATGTAAGTTTATTTCATAACAGAAAATCGTAATGAAATTTAAATAAGTGAATCACGCTTCAGTAGGGTTGCAAAACATATATGTAAAAAACTTTTCAGATCATAGTGATGTTTTAACTGACTGAAATTATGATTGCTGACTACATATTTTTGATATGTTGAGTCCTAACATGAGAGGATTGTCACAAAAGATCTAACCTCAAACAGCCTTGCACACATATTTTACTTAAGGCAGCTATCTTGTGGGCTGTTGTATTTGAATTTGAGAATGGGTGCTTCAAAAATGTATCTCTGGTTGAGTTTTATTTTTTTTATTTTAAATCTTGCACCTAACAAATATCCTTCTTTTGAAAAAAAAAACTAGAACTAAAACTGAAACTAATAAAAACTAAACTAAAACTAAGCAATTTCAAAATATAAAAAACTAATAAAAACTAGTAAATCTCCCTCTAAAACTAATTAAAACGAACCGAGTTTTAAAATAAAAAGTCAAAACTAAATAAAAATTAAAACTAATGAAAAATCCCAAACTATTATAACCTTGATTTGTGCAAAGCTAATTATACAAAAATTTAAGCATTAAGGCCTGTCCGTAACCCCATCCCTAAACATGATCATTGCTATATGAAAGTGCAAATGTACAAAAAAGAGGACATTGTACCAATCACTAACTCACCAAAATGTAAAATAATGTTTCTGAAAAACACTAACAGAACAACAATCTAAAACAAAACAGTATGAAAACAGCTGTCATTTACCTCTATATTCATTTAGGCTTTTGAATCTAAAAATGCTGCACTGAAATTATTTTTTATACAATAGCATCTATGGTACATGCCATGCCAAAATAATAAGAATGTACATTTCAAGAAACATTTAAAGTTAATTACAATTTCAAAAAAATCTAGTTTGATAGCTCTTTTGTTTTATGCACTTTTCAGCCTACAACTCTAAGCCTCGTCATTGCTTATTAAGCTGAAAGGAAATAAAGGTATTTTAGCATCAAAGAATTACACAATTCAGGATCCACTTTATAGCTGAATAAAACAGAAGAGCTGCATGTGAGTCACCCTTCACAGGAAATGAGCAAAATAAAAATGTGTAAATGTCACTTAAGTATGTGCTCCCAGTTCATGTTCACTAGGACTTTTTTACAACTTAGCAATCCAGATGGCCTTAACCACAATTATACATCTTGAAAGACACTTTATAACTACATATTTCCAGAAATCATTGCAGAAACATTTACACAAATACATCCCATCACGGCAGACAGACACCATATTGAATTTTACATGGACAAAAGAGTCTTCACAAAGGCAAGCACATTAGAAAAATCATGTCATTTTCAAAACGAATTTAGGAGGTTTTGCCTTGTTCAGAAAGCCTTTTGGAAATATGTTTCATTAGCCAAACAATTGGTACGTTATTAAACTACAATACAACCTGTGGAACACAATGTTCTTCTCTCATTTTTATTCCTGTCAAAAATGACATGCTATTATCTCAATTCAAATGAGTCTTGTCTGAAATTGTACTGTATGTTATTGAGGTGTTTGGACAATCTAGATCTGTGACCCACAGCATTCACTGTGTTTATTGTCAAAATGCACAACATGGAACTAGAGTAAGTACTTAAACTCTTTCCGTCTGCCAAAAGTCCATCAGACATTTAAAAACAAGCTTCTTTGATGCTTAACTTTGTAATGCAGGGAAGGTAATAGTCCATGATGTTCCTTCATCTGTCATTTTTATTGATGCACATGTGGTCCGAATTGCTTCCTGGAGACAGGGCGCTATTTTGGCTGAAAGTACATTTCCCACTGTCTAAAACCCTTTGTATTTCTCTGCATTGGCTCTTTTTTCAATCCTTATAAGCTATACCACAAGATTTTCTTCTGTTGTGTAGTTTTCATCATTGCGCAAAAAAGTTCCATCTATGAAGCGATGTCTTTTTTGCTTCGCTTATTCTCCTTTGCTACTCAGCACTCGAAAGCCTCTCAATGAACACAGAGAATGGAGATCTCACAGCTCAACATTCAATAGATTCTCTTAAAGCTGAAAAGGAAACCGCTGGAATCAAAAGCTGCTGTAATAATTGTTACATCTTTCACTATGTGCTTTGGGAAGGTTATAAAAAAAAGAAAAGAAAAATGAAGCAAGGTTTATTTCCCAGCTCTTGTTTGATCTTAAGTGTGCTCTTTTCTCAATATTCTAAATATTATACCTAAACTTATGACATAAAATTAATTTGTTATATTGCAATATATAACAATATGAAGCATGTGAAACATTTGCTATTGATAAATGTAAATGTAATTTCTAGAACAACAACCAAAACTTTATGCTACTTCATTCCAAAGGGATTCGACTCCTGGCATACTGTTTAGAAATTATTCCTACAAAATAATTTCCTTGATTTCTTGCTGATTATGAAAAATCTCTAGACATGCACAGATTCTAATTCTAATCATGTCTCAGGAACAATGCCATAGAGCCTTTGGAGACCAAAGCAAAGGACTGGAACTGGCACAATGGCCTAGATAACAGTTTGAGCTCAAAATCAAAGGGACTTCAAAAGGAGTTCCTCAGGGCCCAAGTGTTGATCCTGTGCTAATTCTGTGGCCTGAAACTAACACTCTTCTTTCTTTTCTAGAAACTGACACTTGTTTACCCTTGAGTCTGGTCAAATGAGCGCAGAGAAACTTTCAGAAAGCTGCTGATGATATGCTGAATTGTGTGTGATTGATTTATGTGTGTTAGTTAGATGGACTGGAAATAATATTTATTGGAAATCATTCCAAATCTGTATGACAATCTTCTGTACGACACAAGAAAGGACATATCATCTTTCTCTTTAAGAAACACAAATACCTCACAACATGTGACCCTGGATCACAAAACGTATGTCTTACGTTGCATGAGAATGTTGTGGGTAATAGCCTACAACATATCCTACAAAATTATTCATTTTTCTTATATGCCAAAAATCTGAATATTAAGTAAATATCATGTTCTATGGAAATAATTTGGATATTATTAGGGTTTAGTAAAGTTAATTGCTAAGCAGTTAGCAATAAGACAACTTTAAGGGCAAATTTCTCAATAGTTAGATTTTTTTTAATCTTCAGATTACAGATTTCAAAAAAATTGTATCTTGAACAGGCAGCACGGTGGTGCAGTGGGTAGCACAATCGCCTCATAGGAAGAAAGTTGCTGGTTCAAGCCCCGGCCGGGACAGTTGGCATTTCTGTGTGGAGTTTGCATGTTCTCCCTGTGTTCGCGTGGGTTTCCTCCGGGTGCTCCGGTTTTCCCCACAGTCCAAAATCATGTGGTATAGGTGAATAGGGTAAGCTAAATTGTGTGTGTATGTGTGTGAATAAGAGTGTTTGGATGTTTCCCAGTGATGGGTTGCAGCTGGAAGGGCATCCGCTGCATAAAACATGTGCTGGATAAGTCCATTCCGCTGCGGTGACCCCAGATTAATAAAGGGACTAAGCCAATAAGAAAATGAATGAATGAATCTTGAACAAATATTGTCCTCACCCACTTTCCTTTTGCTTATTCCATGATTTTTTTTAATCAGGGGTTGCCACAGCTGAATGAACCACCAATTACTCTGATATATGGCCTTCCTGCTGCCAGCCAGCACTGAGTATAGAACAACCACACGCTCTCCCATTCACACACCATAGCCAATTTTAGCTTATCCTATGAAACTACACCACATGTTTTGAGACTGTGGGGGAAACTAGAGCAACCAGAGGAAACCCACACAGACACGAAGAGAACATGCAAATGCCACACTGAAAGGCCTCCTGGTCCAGCAACGACTCAAAGCAGTGACCTTCTTGCTGTGAGGCAACCATGCTAACCACTAGCCACATGTCATTCATTCATTCATTCTTTTTCTTTTCAGCTTAGTCCCTTGATTAATTTGGGGTCGCCACAGTGGAATGAACCAGCAACTTATCCAGCACATGTTTTAAGCAGGGGATGCTCTTCCAGCTCTCATTTACACACTCATTTACACACATACACTGCGGACAACTTAGCTTACCCAGTTCACCTACATTATACCACATCTTTGGACGTGTGGGGGAAAGTGGAGCACCCAGAGGAAACCCACGCAAACACAGGGAGAACATGCAAACATCATACAGAAATGCCAACTGACCCAACGACCTTCTTGCTGTGAGGCGACAGTGCTACCCACTGCGCCACCATGCTGCCTAGCCACATCACCTTTAAATATTTGTATATATATATATATATATATATATATATATATATACAGGGAGTGCAGAATTATTAGGCAAATGAGTATTTTGACCACATCATCCTTTTTATGCATGTTGTCTTACTCCAAGCTGTATAGGCTCGAAAGCCTACTACCAATTAAGCATATTAGGTGATGTGCACCTCTGTAATGAGAAGGGGTGTGGTCTAATGACATCAACACCCTATATCAGGTGTGCATAATTATTAGGCAACTTCCTTTCCTTTGGCAAAATGGGTCAAAAGAAGGACTTGACAGGCTCCGAAAAGTCAAAAATAGTGAGATATCTTGCAGAGGGATGCAGCACTCTTAAAATTGCCAAGCTTTTGAAGCGTGATCATCAAATAATCAAGCGCTTCATTCAAAATAGTCAACAGGGTTGCAAGAAGCGTGTGGAAAAACCAAGGCGCAAAATAACTGCCCATGAACTGAGAAAAGTCAAGCGTGCAGCTGCCAAGATGCCACTTGCCACCAGTTTTGCCATATTTCAGAGCTGCAACATCATTGGAGTGTACATGTACATTTGTGAATGTTGAGATGTTATATTGGTTTCACTGGTGAAAATAACTCATTGAAATGGGTATATATTTGTTTTTTGTTAAGTTGCCTAATAATTATGCACAGTAATAGTCACCTGCACACACAGATATCCTCCTAAAATAGCTGAAACTAAAAACAAACTAAAAACTGCTTCCAAAAATATTCAGCTTTGATATTAATGACTTTTTTGGGTTCATTGAGAACATGGTTGTTGTTCAATAATAAAATTAATCCTCAAAAATACAACTTGCCTAATAATTCTGCACTCCCTGTATATATATATATATATAAATTATATTACATATCTTATTTATTATAAAATATTATACTATAAAAGTATAAAGTATTAGAAAACTTACTTATTCAGAGTTCAGGTGATGTCTAAATCTCAATTAAAAAAATCCATACTTATTTGATTGGTTTTGTGGTCCAGGGTCACATATTTGTTCATAAAGTATTTAAACTTAAAAGTCTTAAATGACCCAACTGAATTTGATCTGAATTGAATTTCCATCCAACTAAAAGGGGTGGTGTAGACTTAGTATTGTGCACACAGTGATGCTTATAAACATGTGCATGTTTATTTTTCATCTTACAAACTAGACAGTGGACTAAATATTTACCAAAAAAGCTATAATTTGTTTTATAAGCTGCGTCCCAAATGTCACACTATACACTGTGCACTTATACACTATGTACTTATGCACTTACACACTCGACAGTATAATATATGTATGTAGTGTTGTCCCAATGGAACACTAATGTTTTTTTACTAAGCGGAAGTTCAAACTGTTTCCCTGATGACGTTTGGTGGTTGCCAAATTAGTGAAATAAATGACCAAAGTACCAGATAATACCTGCCATAAATATAACTGCATTCACCATGGGGAGCCACTTTAATCACTCTTGTAGGAGAATTTTGCTTTCACCATCCAAAATAAATAAAGTTATCCAATATTTGCGCCCAATAGCTCCGCCCCTTCCGCTACGTGAGCAAAGCTGCGGTCGTTGAGTGCGTGAAGTGTCCATCATTCCACACTTCATTTTACCAGTTGAATGAGTGCATCATCCGGGTAATTAAAGTGCACTTATTATTTTTAGAGTTTTCAGTGAACGCACTACTTACACTATTTATACTACAAAATGGCATAGAATAGTGCATAAGTATGCAATTTGGGATGCACCTTTAGTGTTAAGGCAAACTCTCGGTATGAACACTCATTTACCTGCAAATCAATGACTGATTGGCGGCAAATCAATGCCAATAATAATCGAGCGCACCGGTGATGTTTACACGCGCGGAGAAGTGAACCGCGAGCAGATTACAGGCCTACACGTGAGGAAACTACTGCTCGTGCGTGAACAGCCCCTGAACTGATCCACCGCGAGGAAACGGGAAACATCATCATCTGTGCGCACGATGTACGCTCTCTCGAGCGAGGTCAGTTCTTTCTGCTCGCTCGCTGGCTCTTCTCTGCTCGCGCGAAACATTTTGGAGTTTTGTCAGTCTTGGGGCGGGACTTGGTTTACTTGTTATCTCTAATGCTATTGGTTACTCTCCCTTTCCGGAAGTTAGCCGGGATTGGACGGGATGGAGTTTACCCATTAAATAAAAAAAACATATATATCTATATATAATATATATCTTATCATAATGTCATAATGTGAAACTATAATAGACTTGCTTTCTCAGTAATAATAGGTGATGACCTTCAGTAATGAGACATTTATTGTAATAATTAATCTCATAATAATGACTATTCTGACTGTCATGACAATTATATGAAGTCATATAATGACATATCAAAATAATGAGATATATTTCTGTAACAAACTTTATTAAAGTACAACTGGGGAGAGAAAGAGAGTTATGCCATGTGTTGAAAAGATCTCTCCATTAAGCAGTAATTGGGGAAAAAATACACACGGGGCTAATAATTCAGGAGTCAGGACTAATTCTGACTTTAAGTGTGTGTGTGTGTGTGTGTGTGTGTGTGTGTGTGTGTGTGTGTATGTGTGTTTGTACTATTTACAGATGTGCTGTCTTGTATTTTTTTAAATGTCTGTGTTTAAAACAAATTAAATAATAGGTATTCTGATAGAATATTTGATATCTCCAGCTGTCACATATTTAAACAATTGATGAAGTTTAGCACCTACATTTAAACTGAACTCAAGCCAAACGTGTTAAAATTTATTAAAAAATCGTTGTTATTTTTTTCTCAAACTCATTGGCCTTGGCTCATTTTCTTTGAAGAACATAAGTCAGAATAAATTGAAAGGACAGTAGTTAATAAAATAGGCTGTACATGCATGGAGTGCATAATGTACATTGGCTTACAGTAAATATATTGCCATTAGTCTGTTATTCCACTATATATGTGACCTTTAAGATGTGGGCATGTTGTATAAAAACTGGTATGTGAATGCCTCTGAAGTGGAATTATGTAATGGATACATGCAGTGAGTAGAGCCAAACGAAGATTGTAGGAATTAAATTGTTGCTACAATAGGTGGCGATAAACACCCATCTAAATGTCTGTCACTGTATTCTTCATGTTAAATTGGATTAATCATTATTGAAGTCTTTATAAGCGGGTTAATCAATCATTAACTGAAAATGAGATTGAAAAATATCAACCTAAAATATATAATATACTAATATATATGTATATGTACAGTTGAAGTCAGAATCATTAGCCTCCCTGAATTATTAACCCCCCTGTTTATTTCCCCCCAAATTTCTGTTTAACTGAAATATTTTTGCAACACATTTCTTATCATAATAGTTTTAATAACTAATTTCTAATAACTGATTTATTTTATCTTTGCCATGATGACAGTAAATAATATTAGACTAGATATTTTTCAAGACACTTCTATACAGCTTAAAGTGACATTTAAAGGCTTAACTAGGTTAATTAGGTTAACTAGGCAGGTTAGGGTAATTAGGCAAGTTATTGTATAATGATGGTTTGTTCTGTAGACTATTGAAAAAATGTATAGCTTAAAGGGCTAATAATTTTGACCTTAAAATCATTTGGGAAATATTTAAAAAAAGACAAGAAAATTCAAAGGGGGGCAAATAATTCTGACTTCAAGTGTGTGTGTGTGTGTGTGTGTGTGTGTGTGTGTGTGTGTGTGTGTG
>CAIGQZ010032266.1:3226679-3248770 GCA_903798205.1 Danio tinwini | reverse complement strand
GTGTGTGTGTGTGTGTGTGTGTGTGTGTGTGTGTGTGTGTGTGTGTGTGTTCCCCTAAGGAATTCCTAGAACCATCATTTTCCACTGATCTATATTATTAATATTGTTAACAATTATAATTATATACAAAGCTGCACTGCGCCTATAATATGCATCATAAGGAAAGATCTAAAAAGCAAGTACCATCTAAACTCTTCTATAGACAATATTTCCTAGAAAGATTATCCCCAAGTGTCATAATGAGCACTGCCGTTGTGGTTAATCAGCATAGAAGTAAAATTCAACAAACCAGACAAGTGCTGTACGAGACGAATCAAATGGTTCAGAAAGCCATTTTTACAAGAATTATTTTAGAAGATTAATCATTATGATTTGAAAGTTTGTCGAGATTAAATCCTCAGAAAGTATCTTAGAAAGTTTCTTATGATTATGACTTGCAAATTATATATATTTAATGGCGTTATCTTTTAACCTGCGTCCAATCCCGGCATATTTCCGGAAAGGGAGAGTAACCAATAGCGTTAGAGATAACAAGTAAACCAAGTCCCGCCCCAAGACTGACAAAACTCCAAAATGTCACTTCTCCTCGCGCGTAAACATCACTGCTGCGCTCGATTATTATTGGCATTGATTTGTCACCATAGATTTCAGCTGCGCTTTACTGTATCATGTTGCAGGAGGGACACTTCAGATTGATCAGAAGATTTGATGAGACGTTGAAATACAAAGTGAAATCATATGAAGGTGCTGGTCATATAATTAGAATCTTCAAAAAGTTGATTTATTTCACTAATTCCATTCAAAAAATGAATATAGGTCAAGAATAAGTCAAGAAACTTCAGTAATAAGTCATTTTTTGACAAAATAATGTTTTTGAGTACTGTGAATTGTAGCATACTTCTTTTGTCACATACTGTTTTGCACACTATATACTAAACTACCAATTATGTCATCAATACAAATGTTTACTCATGTATAAACTAAAATTGAGTCATAACAATTACCACATGAGTTTTATCAGACCCACCACTACAGCCAAATCAGCCTAAATATGCTTTTAATTTGGTAGCATAAACTTAGTAACTCTGATACAATTCATGAAATGTGAGAATATCTATTAAAATATAGTAATGTGGCTCATGGTTGTGTTTTAGTGATCTCCAGTCTGTATCTGATGTGGCTGATAGCAGACAGAAACTCTTCTCTCTGAAGATGCTCCACCACTCCTTCAGATGTTGATTCAGATTATACAAAGAGACCCACAGTGACTTCATTTTTAAGGCCAGTGCAATGTCTTAGCAAGTCAGTGGGTATGATGAGAGCTGTTAAATCCACTATACTGTAGTTCCTGTTAAAAAAAACAAAAAACAAATCAAGCCTCAGGGCCAAGGCCACCACTGATCAGATGTGTCGAGACAGTGCTCTAACCCCCGTCTGTGGTCCATCTGACTGAACACCGGGCTTGTTGAGCTATTGGTTTTATGGCATATGTGCATGCCAGTATTTGTGTGTGTGCCAGTGAAATAACGTGAGACCTCAAGGCAATCGTAAGACGGTAATAGCCTCTCTCAGTATTTCTGAAACTCAACGAGGGTTCCAGAGGGTCCTGGATCAAGAATTGGCCAATGTCACACACATCAGAGCCTTGGGTATTTTGAATATCTCTGCTTTTAGAAAATGCATTTGCAAACTCTGTCAAAAGATATTGAGTAGAACACCTAGGGGAGTGAGAATCTGAAAGTCTAACCAACACACTTTCATTTGAATGAATGTTTAACTGGAAATTTAGCATGATGGCTTCATATAATAACATAATGTCATACAAGCTGTTCATAAAGCTAAAGAGTTTTAAGGTGTTTACTGCAGTGGTTTAAGCTGTAGTATTGCTGAATAAATAAAGAAATGCATCAGCATTATGATGTCAAAACAGTACATTTCTAGTCTAACCACCATCTGCTGTCTTATACTAATGATGGAAAAAAGCTCAGTTATAATAGTTAAATATATTGGGGAGTGTTATGTCATATTATATTGCAATTTGGATCAGTTAAATGTTAATGTTAAATCAAAACTGACAGAATATTTGTATGCACAGAATAGTGATAAGCCTGACCTCATACTTGTAATGTGCATCGTGTCATGCAATACCTAGGCCTACATGGAACAGATAAAAAAAAAAAAACACTATATGTGTCTACTTTCAAGTATGTGGCCAAATTACAAATTGAAATCCTTACTGTACTCAGGGTTTACTCATTATTGTTGTAGTCATACAAAGTCATATAAGTCAGGGTGCTATAACAGTCCCAGCACCCCTACTTCTAACGCACCATTTATATTTCATCAGTTTTGTAGTATTGTGTAGGTTTGCATCTATTTTGCATCTCTCATTTCCCAATGCATCCTTGTCATAGTTTCAGAAAATTACCTGATCCTTAATTAACCAGTCATAAGCTGTTCTGTAAGCCAATTACAAACAACCTCGGCCTATATTCATGTTACACTTTGGGAATAAATGTATCCTTAATGAAGGATTAGAGGATTCATATCTGACAGCAGGTAAATTTAATTAAATACTAATGAATGTTACATTGTCATCATTTACTCACTCTCATGATGTTCCAAACTTGGGGTGTGTTTCCCAAAAGCATCATTAGCCAATTATAATTGCAAGTCTGTTACCAGAATAATTCAGTGATAAAGTGTTACCAGAATCAACAGCAAGATTCAGAACAGCATTGCACACTAGTGTGGTTGGAACTACAGCTCTTGACTGGTGGTTAGACGCATAGATTCTTTAAAACTATGACATGGAAATGCACTTCAACTAAATAAGCATACTAGCACACAGTGCAATCCATATCTATCATTCCATATGGATACAGATTTCATACTATTTTTAGTTTTGGTGGGGTTGAGCAAGATTCTGATGGGACTTTAGACCTGTCAAGCCATTATCCCTATCAACAACAATCAACTAGCTAGTTAATTTCTCCAACAATGTACAGTAAAGCAGTGAGTTAGGATAGCACATATTTGTATGACTTTCTTCATTCCATGGAACAAATAAAAGGCATTTTGAAGTAGGGTTGGGCTGATAGACGATGCCATTGTCCATCGCCGATGGCTGATAAACTTCACGATGCTGAGCCGGCATCGCAATCCATCGCCCCGCCCCACATTTATATTGATATAAAACATATTATTTGCATGTCATCTTAATAGCAATAACGTTCTTTTTATGAGCTGTGTTAAATTTTACATACTGTATAGCTGCCGCTTGCATGGCTGACAACATGGTGAGGATTAAATGCAGGATTATACAGTACCTCTCGCGTTTAAAATGTATGAATGAATGGCTGAAGTTATTTTCATAGTGGACTTGAAGCCACTGGAAGTCTTTTATCCACTCTTGGAAAAGTGTAAATGGTGAATTAACATTCAGCATATGATCACTAATAAGATGTGCTATTATTAATGACTTTAGGTGTTTTGTAAAACTAAATCTGTCAGTGTTATTTTCATTCTCTCATCTTTAGCGCTTCACATTTTCGCGGTTGTAGCTGCTGTCATCTGAAGGCAGAAGGCATTGACTGAGGGATTGACAGCTGATATTAACTAATCCATTTGCGTTTAGTTCTAGAGCAGTGGGCCAATAAGAAGAGCACAAAGGCGGGGCAAGCATTGTGGGCTTTCTTTACTTCAGCAAGTCCACATAACTGGTTTAATCTGTTCCTGAGCATTGCATTTGGTGTTTTTAGGTACAAAGATGCATTCTGCATAAATGTCTCCTAAATCCGCGCATACGGTGAGGATTTTGCAGTGAAAACAGGTTGCACGGCAACTATTTATACACTAGCACATGCTACCAAATATATCTTTAGGTTGCATAAAATTTCGGGCGCATATGCGACCAAAACGGTTGAGTCCTAGCATCTTTACTTGTTATTATTTCCTCACAAAAATAATAAAATAAGGAAGTTATCATCAATGACAATACAAATTTCAGTGAACTCCAAACAAACTCTCGTCTCCTCCACCAGCTGTGGGAAAAAGCCATTATAAGGACACCGATCACTCCGCCTATTCATGCCAGAGTCCCCCGGAAAAAAGTGATTGAGAGGTGGTAATTTGTGTGTAACTTTATTTATTTATGGTTTGGTTATGGGTAAAGCAAAGACCATGTGGGTCAGGTAATGAAAATGGTAGGCTACAATTAATTAATTAGTTATGAATTAATTGATATTTAACAACAACCACCCCCGCCTACGACGTTGATGCCATTGTCCATCGTGATGTTTCACATCAGACATCGTACGATGGCAAATTGGTCAACATCGCCCAACCCTATTTTAAAGATTTGCACAATTCACTTTTTTTCTCTTTGAAATAAATTACAATGAAACTAGCATTAAAATGTACAATTAGCAAGTGTTTAATTTTTGAAGGCAAGATTAGTTTATTGTCTTCTCTGTTTACTGCTATTAGAGTGGCTTTGTATGAAGCCAGTTTGATCAGTGTCCAGTTTGAACCTGCTGCAAAATCTGTGTTTAGAAATCTTGCAAAGTTTTGTAATGTGGATGCTCAGACTGGAATTCACCAAACATTCATTCATTCATTTTCCTTTGGCTTAGTCCCTTTATTCATCAGGGGTTTCCACAGCGGAATGAACCGCCAACTTATCCAGCATATGTTTTACACAGCCGATGCCCTTTCAGCTGCAACCCGGTACTGGGAAACACTCACACACTCTCACATTTACACTCATACACTACAGCCAATTTAGCTTATTCAATTCACCTATAGCACATGTCTTTGGACTGGGGGAAACTGGAGCACCAGGAGGAAACTCGCACAAACTCAGGAAGAACTCGTAAACTCCACACAGAAATGCCAACTCATCCAGCCGGGGTTCGAACCAGCGACCTTCTTGCTGTGAAGCGACAGTGCTTACTGAGCCACCGTGTTGCCATTCACCAAACAATGACACCAAATAAAATTTACCCAAAGACAAGTGTTATTACATCTTTTCATATGAAGCATTATATAAGCCAACGTGAGGAACAGACAAAAAGTGTTTACTAATGACCTTCCTTAATGACCTTTCGGTGAGCTCTTTACTGCTACAACCAGACTGACTCATGTCACAGACTCATGCATTTTTAGGTACCAACACGTGAGGAGACAGCCAAGATGTATTGCCTGTGTTCAAAAACACATTTTGTGACCATCTGTGTTTAGATTCCATTTCCACCCTCACATTTTGTAAAAAAAAAAAAAAAAAACTCTCAGTTTTTCTGCAGGTTCTGAGTGAATGTAAGTGATGGAAAGAGATGTGGATGGCAAGTGTAATTTTGATTACAATGCATGCATGTATATCTTGTTTGGTGCACTTTCTCACAAGTGCCATTATGTGTTTGGTCAGAAGGTGAGGAGTAAGTGGTCTTTTGTGGCTGTTCAAATGCATTTGACAACATGAGTGTTTACACTAGGAAAGCAATCCGATCAAGTGTGTTTGTGACTGCCTCTAGAACTGGTCAAAACTGAGCAAACTCAAAATATTTCAGACCTCCATTTAAAGCCGTATTTAACATCATTCATTGGATCAATGAAAACACATCTTCACACTCACAAAATAGGGCCAGTGAGCTGTTTTTAAGCACAGCAATGAAAAAGTAAGACTGGTTCACAAAGCCAACATGGCTCCCATGGAGTAAGCAGTATAATTATTAAACATTTCTTTATTAGGAAATATTAAAGCCATTTATTTTCTCTAATGATGTACAAAAATAAAACCAAATATTTCTTAAGCCCACAAGTTTGTAAGATAACCACCGCTGATTATTATCATGGCCACATATCTTAAACTGGTGATCAAACTCCAGCGTGTTATCTTTGTAATTTCTCATGTATCACACTGTATCATTTTGTTGACGTAAACAGCAAAATTCTGGGTACTTGTCAACATCAATATCTGATATTACTCATCCATGTTGCAGCACTCAGAGCATTAACTGAAGGATGTTATGTAGGCATCTACTCCTACAGGATTGTGTTATTCATCCATGCTAAATGCTGTTTCACAATCCTCTCTCATATGTGCGCCATCATGAGTCAACTCCATCACCGCCCCAATGAGTCCTCTAATAACATTAAAGACATCTGTTATATTTACAACATTTCAAACTAGTTTGCATAAAGTTAAAATTAGTTGGAGAAAATAATGTGTTGACAGTTTAGTTTGTCCATTTACATCAGGTTAACATCCAACAACACTGTGATGCCACAGCCATATCACCCTGCAGCCCAAGACCGGTTACTGACTGAAGACTCACTGAAGCAAAGCAGGGCTGAGCCTGGTCAGTACCTGGATGGGAGACCAAATGGGAAAACTAGGTTGCTGTTGGAAGTGGTGTTAGTGAGGCCAACAGGGGGCGCTCAACCTGTGTTCTGTGTGAGTCCTAATGCCCCAGTAAAAGTGAAGGGGACACTATACTGTCAGTGGGCGACGTCTTTGGATGAGACGTTAAACTGAGGTCCTGACTCTCTGTGGTCATTAAAAATCCCATGGCACTTCTCGTAAGGAGTAGGGGTGTAACCCCGGTGTCCTGGCCAAAGTCCCTCAATCGGCCCTTACAATCATGGCCTCCCAATCATCCCCATCCACCAAATTGGCTCTATCACTGTCTCTCCGCTCCACCAATAGCTGGTGTGTGGTGAGCGTACTGGCGCCGTTGTCCTGTGGCTGCCATCGCATCATCCAAGTGGATGCTGCACACTAGTGGTGGTGTGGAGAGACAAACCCGCCTATGATTGTGAAGCGCTTTGGGTGTATGGCCATACACAATAAATGCGCTATACATTATAAATACACATTACATTACATATACATTACATTTTCGTTAAACAAATCACTTTCATCTAATTTTTACATAATATTGCATAATTTGGACAAATTAGACTGGGAAGACGTAACACAGCAAAAGGTACAGTACCATTCATTTCTCAGGATATGCCTATTATGTTATGAAAAAAAAAAAAAACTTTTTAAAATCTGGTATATACACTATAATTAGCATTTTTATTGAAGTTGATATTTAGCCGCATAATGTTGGTGTTTCAGAACATCTCATTTTTACGACGTGGGTCGTTAGTCCAATGCTCAACCCCTAACCTGGAGGACCAGGACATCCACACATACACTATGGACAATTTAGCTTACCCTACTCACCTACAGCACATGTCTTTGGACTTGTGGGGAAAACTGAAGCACCCGAAAGAAACCCATGCGAACATGGGAAGAACATACAGGAGTATTGTTGTATCCATACAGAAATGCTCAAACCAGCGACCTTCTTGCTGTGAGGTGACAGCACTACCAACGGAGCCACCGTGCTGCCCCTATATACATTAGACATATAATAAAATACAGTTCATGCTGTGTATGATCCTGACCAACAAAATCATAATCATAAGTCTCAATAATTTTTAAATTATACCACCTAAAAGCTGAATAAATAAATTATGATTGGACAATATTTAGAGGAGATACAACTATTAGAACACCTGAAATCTAAGCTAAAAACAACAACCAAAATACCGATAAAATATTATTTAATCATTATGAATTAATGATAATGATTTATAGTTAAATCATAAAATAATTTGTTTAACCACATAAATGTCACTCTACATTTGGAATTTACTTGAAAATTTCAAGTGATATATGCATATTCTACATAGTTTGTCAAGATAAATCCAGGTTTAGAAACATTTTGTGTGTGTGTAAAAAAATGTAATGGAAAAAAAAAGCCTTAATATCAGGTCAGTGTAGAGGCTTTCCAAAGGGCATGTGCAGAATTGAAGATGAGGGCACAACATGGCAAGAACGAGAAGCGACTAAACTGAAGTGCGAAGGGGGTGGGGGTTTGGGGGGGTGAAGGGGTGGGGTTTAGGGGGGGTTGATGATCGCAAACTGTAGTGCGGGGCGGAGGGGTTGGGCACTTTTGTTTTGTAAAAGCACTTAATATCCCAGACTCAAAAGGGCATGTACACTGCACAGGTTGAGCCCTATGTGTGCATGTGCCTGCTTCATATAATAGTGCTTAAATGTCCCAACAGTTAAGGGGTTAAACGGTTCATAATTTCATTGATTCTGCAAGGGGTTCACAAAGTTTGTAGCAGCACTGTAAAACTATCTTGAGCTATTATTAAATGGTCTTTAGAGGGATTGAAGGTCAAGTTTTAGCGGTGCTAAAAATAATGACATGTGCAAAGATATTCATAAAAATGTGTACTTGGTAAGGCCATGCATCAATAAGCATCCTTAATGACTAACCTGCCATTCTGATAGCCAGACCTTCATGTAAGCAATTATCCTTTGTATTTTCTGATCAAGAGATTTTCATATCTTCACTGAACAGCACTACAGATTAATTAGTATCTAAGGCACATATTTTAAAGGTTTTGAGCTTTAATGTTCTCCAAGGACATTCATCTAGTAAGGACTTACTGTGCAAGATGAATGAAACAAAGTTTTTGAGACGGGGTTTAGTTCAATGAAAGCTCCCAATCAATAAACTAACCCAGGAAATAATATTTTTCCCATCAAGGCCTATGCAGAATCACCCTGCTGTGCTGAGTAATGGCAGTCAAGCAGGAACAGCACAATGCTCTCCACCCCTGCAGCTCACGCTCACAAACGTCCCATAATCCTCATTAGGGTCTGCCTAATGACTACTTACAATTCAATGGGGATCTATTATCAGTCATTAAACACAAGGTCTTATACATGACTAATTGGATTAATTTCTGTGATAAATAGGAAAACTAAATTTGTAGCTGCATTTATTGTGAACGAAAAGAAGCTACAATCAATGATTCTACCATTGCATCTATTTCACAATTAAGTTACCAAAAAGGCTTAGCATAGCAGGAATGAATAGCATAATGCATTCAACAATAAATCTAAAATGGTGTCATGCTCATTCTTTGCATTTAATTAGACGTGGCACAATGGAAAACATAAAAATCGGATGAGTCGAAATCAATGTAGTGTTGGCCTCACAAAAACCGACCCATGTACACAAAATTACTCACAACAAATTAACTGCCACCCACTGTTTCTTTTTTTTCTCTCACATTTTTTCAAAACCGTGGATCCTAATTTAACAGTTACGCTGTAAATAGCAGTTTCATTAGCACAAGATCACAGCGCAACGTTTAATACAGATTCTTCAAGAGCAGTAATTTCATTTAAATCAATCTGTTGTCAAAACATCATTACTCAGAATCCATCATAACATTTTAATTAGAAATTTCACCTTGTTAAAGCAGGCATGAAAAAAAGATTCACAGTCTATTTTTCTAATGCATCCTATTGATATCATTGTGAATTACATCCAAGCACGGGTTTATCAAAATAACAAAAAAAATCCAAGGCCCAATCCCAATTCTACCCCTTAGCCCTTCCTCTTACCTAATTTTCCCAACTCTCTTTAGCTTGAAGGCGTAGGGCTATGGGGAAGGGCTAGATACCCCTCGAAAAAGTGATTTTTTAGGACCACACTTGAAACCAAGGGGTAAGAAAATTTCCTAGAATAAAGCAGCTACAACTGCACACGGAAGAAATGCACAAATTAGTATTTTGCCATTATTATGACTTTTTACAACAAACAAGCATATGTTTTAATACATTCATAACCGTGTTCGTGTTTTACTATCATTTTAAAAAAAAATGTTAAAATAAAAACCGCAAAATTTCGCTATCTTTAATCCCTAATACTAACACCTGTATACTAGTCCCACAACATTCTGCCACTCGATGACACTCGAATACCCTGTCAGAAAAGTCTAGTGGCTGGAAATGACCTTTTTACAGTGTTTGGTATAATGGTAATGTTGTTTTTGTGTTTACACAGATAAATATGGTCACGGTGTAAATGCACAGTACAGTTACAATCTTATATCACATTATATTGTTATGATAACATAATATCGTTGCCTTCAGGGATTTCCTGAAGATAAATACCAAAAAATAACACATCTGGAATAACTTCAGCAGTCGTGAATCGTGATCGTTGATCTCATAAGAAGCAGGAGCACGTGATGACATATGATGACGTGTGCAGGTGTTGTAGTAGTGTCCCATTTCTTTGAGATAAATTTCAAAGCCTTTCTCCTTCACACTCTGTTTCAATGGCCAAGGGGAAGGGGTATGGGTATGGGTACAAAAATAGAATTGGGATTAGGCCCAAGTCCTATGTAACGGGTATAAACCTTAAAGGACCAAACAATTAGGATCAAAAGAACGGGAAAGGAGGTAGTGGTGATGCTGAGTAACTCACAGAGACAAAAAGGTAAGTTGTGCAATGTAATTTTGTATTATATAAACACAAAAGAAATAACAGTAATAAACACAAAGTAACTATATACCCCTGGTGCACCCTTTTTATGATGTTGAAATTTTAATCAACATGGACAATAAAAGTTCAAATAGATCAACAGTTGCCAAAATCTTTTGTTACGTGTAACCGCAATCAATTTTTTTCCAACAAATATCAAGTTTAAATTCCACTTTAATGAGAAACAAACAAAGAAAAGAAATAAATGACTTATTTCAATTGTTTCTACATACAAAAGGTTTCAGGAGTCTTTAGGAGTAAATGCTCTTACTTGTGTGAAGAGAAAGACAGAAGAAAAGAAAATGTCCTTTTTCCTTTCCCATAGAAATTAGCCATTTCCTCTAGGTCACTAGAAATCTGCACACGGGAGGCTCGCCATCAACTGTTCTTTTCATGTATTATTCTTTTTTTCAGGTACACATGACCACCTACATTTTTATTTCCCTGCAATAATTAGTTTCACTAGAATGTACAATACAATCCATAAGATCTGCTACTACTTCTGTTAGTGTAGGCATACACTGTCATTTCAGAAACTCACACTATATGGGAATATCACATGTGATGTAAAGCGAAAAGCTCACAATTCATGTGCACACACTACACGTATGTGGTTCAATTGGTCAGTAACTTGACTGCTCATACTAAGACGTCACACACTCTTCTTTTTTATTTAATAGTTGTAGACAAACCAGCATATGATGTATGTTCACCACCTACTGTAATTAAAGGAGTGTGAAGCTCAAGTGGAAAGGAAGAAATTAAAAATCACTACATCACTAATCACTAATCATTTTTTTCTAATCAGATCTGTATCCTGCAAATATATGAACAGAATATCATACACTTTTAACTAATTCTCAGCATTCTAAAACCTATCCTTTAGCGGTGCACGTTTGTACCCCCTTGAACCTGGAAGTGTTTGAATCTTATCTTTGATTCAACTGTGTGATTCCTTACAAGAGTCAATCAAAAAGTTGGACATGTCATGAAGCCATCCGATTGCTGATTGGAAGTTGTAGGAAGGCAAATTATCATATGCATTTGTTTGTATGGCAAAACATGTATTTTTCCCCAAGAAGGTTGATACAAGGGCTGTCATGGTGGTGCAGTTAGTAGCACGATTGATCCACAGCAAGAAGGTCACTGGTTCGAGCCTCTGCTGGGTCAGTTGGCATTTCTGTGTGAAGTTTGCATGTTCTCCCAGTGTTTGCGTGGGTTTCCTCCAGGTGCTCCAGGTTTCCCCCAAGTCCAAAGATATGTGGTATAGGTTAATTGGGAAGGCTAAATTGTCTGTAGTGTATGTGTGTAAATGAGAGTGCATGGATGTTTCCCAGTGATGGGTTGCAGCTGGAAGAGCATCCGTTGCGTAAAACATATGCTTGATAAGTTGTCAGTTCATTCCGCTGTGGCGACCCCAGATTAATAAAGGGACTAAGCCAAAAAGAAAATGAATGCATGAATGAATGAAGGTTCATACCGATACCAAAGATAAGATCAGGTTCTCTTTGAGGCCTGCTCCTCTGTCTCTCTGTCAGGTAACTTTATTTTACATTTATGCTGGGTACAATCATCATATGTTTTTATCATTTCATGTTTTATCATTTTATACAGTTAATTTGTAACTAATTCAGCTGTTACCATAGAATTATTGTCATTAAATCATTTCATTTTCAAGTATTTGTGAATTACTTTTGATTAAACATCAACACTTAATTGCTCCATATTGCAATACAATATAATCACATAACAGCAACACTCTCCCACATTTTTAGCTATTAATGCTGCTCTTATTTCCGTATTTGGTACAGTATTGCAAAAGGATGGTTTGACTAAAAATGTACAATTTTTTACCATCATCCTGATAACTACAGTTCAAACTGCAGTAGATAAAAACCCATTCTTACAAAGTGTTTAATTGCCTCAGTATTATCTCTGTATACTGCATGAACACCTCAACAACTGACTTGCGACAAAGACAAAATTCAGCCCCAAAAAATGGAACAGCCTTAAACTGTGACTTCACAGGCAAACATGCATTTGTGCTAAAGAACAGTGTTTCCCAACCCTGTTCCTGGAGGCACAGCAACAGTACATATTTTGGATGTCTCCCCTATCTGACCCATTCATTTCAGGTTTTGGAGTCTCTTCTAATGTTCTGATGAGTTGACAGGTGTGTTTGATTAGGAGGTTAAAAATGTGTACTGTTGGTGTGCCTTCAGAAACAGAGTTGGGAAACACTGCTATACAATAAATGATACGGTGCAAAATACGAGAAATACAATCTCTTCTTGACACTTTTGTGATATTTTGCAGGTTCACTTGAATCAGTCGAGCTCCAGATAGTTTAAACATAAGTTAAAGCCAGTTCTGATGACCCTCTCCTTTGTAGTTAGATGTTCTGAAATAGTAGCATTAATTACATTTGTTCAGAAATTCACAGAAAAACAACAATGAACAAACCTTAGGGAAGAAGACAAAACAGACTAAATCAATGCAACAAAAGATCAAAAGAAAGATCAAAGCGGTACTATTCAAATGTTTTGAAATTTCTCGTTTTTTAAGTCAAGGTGTCTGCTGTTTTATTATTTTTGTCAGTGGCAGATAAGGCAGAAGGCTTTTAAATGCAAGTCTTTCCACCAACTCCTGCCAGATCATAATTGGGGGCATAAGCAAGCCCCATCTGAGCACAGAGTGTTAATCTCCCTCTGCCAGTGTTAATTGCCCGTTTTATGACAAACCAGGCCAAATGCAGGAGAACACATGCCTGGATTTACATTCTGTTTACAAACAGATGTCTGAGCAGAGGCTGAATAAAGCATATTATGTCCTCTTGAATGGCTTTAATCAAGAACTTTAGGTGGTTTTAATTTAAAAAACAAAGGTCATTATTTTGAGCACAGGTTTTCAACGCACATGGATGGAGGAATTCTACAAATTGCTGAAAGCTTGTTAATTTCTGAACATAATTATATCTATAAAATGTATGCTGATTTTTGAGTATTTTTCACAGATTTAAAAAAGAGATATTTAATATTCCACTCTGTCTTCCAGGTGGACTCTGTGCCCAGTTTCATCCACATCTGAGAGTCTGATTGGATTTCCATATATAAGCGTATGGCTACTTGTTGCATTTTAATTCAAAGCCAATGATTAAAATGTCTCAAATCCATAAAGCCACTTTAAATTTACCATGCATGTGTCTCTGATCGTCTGATTAGGCTAAGCTAAATTACAAGGTACGCTTTTATATAGTACGTTTTACATTTGTCTGCTGATTAATAATCTACACTGATTACGAATGTGGACAAGAAAAACAAATGAAACGTTACTGCTAAAAATCAGGATCTTTTCATTCTCATCTTCACCTGCCTCCACCTACACGACTGTGCTATTTATTTAGATTCACACACTATAAATTTAAAAACAGATGCCTGAATCTGACTCACTCTTCTGACCACGCAAAACAGGCAAAGCTCTCAATGTTAAATCATCCCTGTGTGCAGCCATTTGCATGCTACTTAGCTAATGCTGAAAGCAACAGTTCACACGTTAATAAAAAATGAAATGTCATTATTTGCATAAAAACACCTGTATATTGGAACCAGGAGGCAGAAACTAAAGAAACTCAATCATGCATCATCAAAATGCCATTAAGTGTTCCATAGCAAAATGCCATTAAAAATACAATTGAAGATATTTGACTGTTAGTATGAATATGTCAGTAGTGAGGTTCAAAAAGTAGACCCATACAAAATCCATAGATTTCTGAATGAAAACCCTATTGGCTATTTTATAAAAGAGGAGGAGACTCTCAGTATATCCCGTCCTGTCTTCATGTTTCAGTTGAAATTACAAGACATTCAACTGATATAGAATAAATCATATTTGCAAGTTGAATGCACATGAACACCACCACAACGTCAGTATTACGATCAGAAAATCTTCACATTCTTCTTTAGGCTCAGAGTTTCCTTGTTGGGGATAGGTAAATGAGATTCATGGTGAAATCGCAATCTATAATAGAAAATTATATACACAATCAAATTTGTTAATAAAGGAGCTGTATGTAATTTTTTGACTCTTCTAAAGCATAAAAATACCATAATATGTGTGCAGATATTTAAGAAACATCCCAAGTGAACATACTTGTTTAACTGAAAAACAATGCAGAAGTCAGATATTCTGCTTTGAAAATGTTTTTTTTCGTGCCAGAACGTCTGTCTTTGTTTAGGTAAATTTATGCCAGTTTAGCCAATTATAATTCAGCACCCCGGGTTGCCTTTTTGGAAAACAGCGTATTTCATTCATTCATTCAGAAAGACTCTGAAAGTATGCGTGAGCAAAATGCGACAGTGTCAATAGACAGTATCAGATGTTGAAATGAGACAGATTCAGTTCCACATGAGGTTATTAATTAGCAAATGATATAAATATTACAAACATAAACATTACATAAACAGTGATGAGCAATTTGGCTGTTTGCACCAGACAAAACACGACAGAAATGTAAATACAGCCTTTCAGAAGCACAGAATATGCACTCACTCACGAAACAGTAAGGTTTAGAATCTATTTAATACATGTTAACCCTCTTTAACAAAATTAAATGTAGATCCTGAATCACTCATATAGGGGTGTGAACCAACACTGGTCTCACGGTTCGGTTCAGTTACGATTATCATGCCATCGATTTGGTTCAATTCGATATCTCGATGCATCACGGTGCATTGACGATGCTTTCTATGCATAATTTGATTTTTTCTTTACAACACAAGAATTTTTTTTTATTAAAATCTATAAATATGTTTATTTTTATATATTATTTGTAATACAATTTTGTCTTTTAATACAAGCAGTAAAATATATGAACTGTACCTTTAATTTTACCTGTTAAAAAAAAACACTCTTTGTGAATGTTTTAGACAAAACTCCAATACATGCACAGAAGACAGCATGAGCATTCATAACAAATAAACTAATGTAAATATTATCCCGCTTGCTTTTTGAGTGCTGGCAAGTTCTTACACCCCTATGATTGGTTGAGCTGCGATTGGCTTAATAAACGAAAGCGCTGTTCACCCATGAGTGACACGGGAAAAACAGCCGTGGGTCAGTCTATATGCGCATAATACGCTGTTATCAGGTAATCCGTAATAGAATAAATACAATACAATAAACCCGCACCACAGGCACGCTTGTGTCTGGATCCACAAGTATCACTTTAACAGCAGAGAGGAGAGGAAACTTTACCTCACGAACATGCCAACGGGTCAAATGCTCAAACTGTGTGTGTGGGAGAGAGAGAGAGAGAGAGAGAGAGAGAGGCAGAGATGGAGTTTTTCAGCATTTCTCCCTAGTTGTGAAATAGCGGCTCGTGCTTTACCATTCCTCAGTGTCAGTAAAATATTTGCTTTTTAAGTAGTAGGAGTGTTTTATTTACTCACCCTCGCCTCCTTCGCCATAGTATTTCACGCGACATCGCGCATAGGGGATAAATGACGTCAGTGCGTAATAACCAGTTATGATCTACTACTGAACCAATATCGAATTGTCCCCATCTGCATCACGGTGCACCGAAGAAACGATTCATTTTGACACCCCTACTCATATGTGTTTTGTTCTAAAGTTCAATTTCAAAGGGTTTATTGTACTTTCAAGATCTGAGGAGAACTTATCTGCTTCTGCTTTCAGTATATGGCAAACTCGTATTGCTAGCATTTAGCACTGAATAAAGCACACAAGGTTTACCTGAGGTGATCACTGTCATAGGTTTCACATGTTCAGCTGTGAGAAATAGAAGCCATTTCTAATATATCAATTCAAGGTGTTGGTAAGAACCAAAACTTCTTTTAATATGGAAAATATTCCCTCTATCGCATGTCGTTGCTTTTATTTAGTTTAAATCACTCGCTATTGTACTCAATCTGGCATCCCACGCTTGCGTTTATTTTGATCCAGGAGTGCAATATCTAGTTCAACCACTGGGTGTCAAACTTACATACTGCACCTTTGAATACAGAGAAGTCAGTGGAATTTATGGTTTTTAAGTCAACTCTGTCAGGATTCTGCCATTTCGGTGTTGTCAATTGTTGTTTTGGTGGCAGAGTCCAGACACTAGTCCTGTCATGTCTTGTATGTTGTGCTCGGCTTGAGTTCTTGTCTCTCTGTTTTTTGTACGAGTGCCGTCTTGGCCATCGATTGGGCCACGAGCGCTTCCACTTAATGTGGGCATGCTAGTTCTGGGCATGCTTGGGATGCATGCTCTTGTGCTGGTGTTTGTGTTTGTTCTGTCTGCAGCGTGGTGTTTCATTCCCAGCGTCCCAGTCTAGTTGGTTTTGCTTGGAACATGCATGTGTGAGTGCACGGTGAGTGTTTTTTTATAGTGTACTTGTGTTTTGCATTCAGTCTTTTGATGGTGTTGTGTTTAGCACGTGGTTCATGTTTACATGCGCCGTATGCTTTAGTGTTGTTTCATGTGAACATGCGGTTAATGAGTTCTCTCATTGGCTGCGTGTTCCAGTCCCGTTTTACATTAGCACATGTTTGTGTTGTTTCTTTGTGTCGTGTGCTCTCCTGTCTATTATCTAGTCCCACCCTCCTTGTTAACCTATTATTATTTTATCCTTTTCACCTACCTATTAATTATTTCTCCCTTATATTCTCCCTATGTCTGCTGCTCTGTGCCAGTTCGTTGTCAATGCTTCCCATGTGTTCCTGCTCTGGTCCTGTCATGTCCTGCCTTGTCAGCACAGCCGAGTATAGTTTTTTTTTTTTTATGTTTTCCTCTGTTTAATGTTTTTATTAATGTTTTCCTCTGGGTTTTTTTTGTTCTTTTTTGTTTTATTTGTATTATTAATAAACCCATTTAAGTTCCTGCACTTGAGTCCTCATCCTTTCCTTTTCTTTGACATGACAAACTCTTGTGAGTTGTCAGTGAGAAAACCCAACTGATGTGATCTCTTTGCTCTTCACTTTCTATAAGCAGTTTTATAAAATTGGATTCAGCCTTGAATATTTACATTTACAAAATATCTTTTTAAAATATTTCCTAAATTATTTTTTAAAAGAGCAAGGGAATTTTCACAGCATGTCTGATAATATTTTTTTCTCCTGGAGAAAGTAAAAGTCTTATTTGTTTTATTTCAGCTAGAATAAAAGCAGTTTTTAATTTTGTAAAAAAACATTTTAAGGTCAAAATTTTTAGCCCCTTTAAGCTATATAGTTTTTCGATAGTCTACAGAACAAACTATTGTTGTACAATTGTCATGGTCACCAACGAGATACAACCAGAGATCATTGGTAAATCACTTACATTCACATGAACTACAAATCCTGTCTCATATGGACTACAAAACCCATTCATGCCACACACACACTCACCTGATCCAAGTCGCCATTGATTAGACTCCCACAGCTGAAGCTGCTCAGATACTGATTACATGGACTATAAAGTCAGCACACAAACACACAAAAGTTGCTGAGTCTTGTTATCTGTTTTTAGTGATATTTCAAGGCGTTTAATTTGTCTTGTTTTTGCCTGGTTTTGATCTTTGCCTGTCTGTCTGTTAATCCTGTCTGCTGCTTGCCTTTGACCATTTGCCTGCTATCTGACTACGACTCTGGATTGCCCATATACATCTGTTTGTTCCTATTTTGAGCACTGCTTACCTGACCTTGCCAATAAACCTGCATGTGGATCTGCACCTCTGCTGTCAGTGTCACATCCCTCGGTTACAACAATAACTTGCCTAATTACCCTAACCTGCCTAGTTAACCTAATTAACCTAGTTAAACCTTTAAATGTCACTTTAAGCTGTATAGAAGTGTCTTAAAAATATATAGTTAAATATTATGTACTGTCATCATGGCAAATATAAAATAAATCAATCAGTTATTAGAGATGAGTTATTAAAACTATTATGTTAAGAAATGTGTTGAAAAAAATCTTTCCGTTAAACAGAAATTGGGGGGAAAATAAACAGGGGGGCAAATAATTCAGGGGGGTTAATAATTCTGACTTAAACTGTAAATATATGTTAATTTATTTTTTTTGTTATTATTATTATTATTACTACTACTACTACTACTACTACTACTACTACTACTACCAGTAGTAATAGTGGTCGTAGTACTTATGCTGCTACTACTAATGGTGACTACTTGTAATAAAACATGATGGTAGTGCACACGTGTCACACGTGTGAGTCCCTACTGTTGTCAAGATATCAAGCTGTTGTATTGAATTTGTAATGCAGGACTGAGGGGTCATGCCATCGGCAGCAGGGTAAGCCACGTCTCGCTGATGCTGGCAGTCAGAGTAAAGACCTGAGCAGAGGTGTAACGAGAAAATTTCCTGAGGTTAAAAACAAGTCAAGCAGCAGCATTTCGGATGCGCTCTGGGGGACGTTTGGCAGATGCTGGTAGGCTGGAAGGAAGGAAGTTGCAATAGGCTGGCTGTGAAATGACTGGAGACTGGATAGGAAGTAATGGTCAAGGATGGGCTTTATTTTTCTTTTGTACTTTGCTTTCCTACTAACACAATTGCAGGGGAGGCCACTTGGGAGCAGCCTGGGGTTAAATGCCCTGCTCAAAAGCTCAATCCAGACAGGGGCTTCTGTACCTGAGCTCAAGCTATCAACTTGTATGTCAGTTCAGATACACAGAAAAATAGCTTATCACTCCTGCTGAAAAATACAGCAATGGTGGTTGCTGATTTGCTGATCCCTAACATGGGAAGTAAGAGTTCATATAGCTTGGACTTGTGCACATCATTATGATATAGGAATTTTGTGCTCCAGAATGTTTGTGGTCTTGTGGATAACAATGTTATAAATAATGTTCATTTTCTTGCACAAACCGTTTGTTTCACTTTACAAGACCTCAATGTATTACCAGGAGTCACTGGTCACATTTTTTTTACTTTTTTTTTACTTTTATTTATAATTTTTTCAGAGTGCCAGCAGTATATTTGACTTGTATTTTACAGTATGTATTCCAGAGGACCTGGGTTTTAACTAAATGTATTTGTGCTGTTTTATTAAAGACAAAAGTCACCTACATCTTGAATGGGCTGAGGTTGAGTAAATTAACAGCAAATTCTAATTTTTATGTGAACTATATTTAAATGTAAAAACAGCATGACTATGCTGGTTCAATATCTAGACAAGAGTATGCCAGCTCTGATCAACATACAACAAAATCATGCTGGATTAGCAATAAAAAGGTAATCCGTTTTTGTTATACTCATTCAAATTTTGTAATAAAAGTCCTCAATTCTGTTCATTTAAATTTTCTATTAAATCACAGCATTCAGAAAAAAATGTAAAGAAAAAATGAATACAATAGTATTCATAATAATAGTAATACAACATAATAAAATTAAATAATCATAATTATAACAAAAATAATGAAGGCTTTTGACCATACAAGGAGCAGACTAGCTATGTTTCCATCCAAAAATGTGAATTAACTTTATGCGCAAAACTGAACTATCGCATAGAAGATGTGCGAATAAAGAAGCGTTTCTATCGAGTTAAAGCGAAAAAAATCAAATTTATCTGGCACCAAATATCAACAGTATAAATGGAATTTGCTACGATAAGAGAAGCTGCGTGATTACTAGTGCCTCAGAACAGAATCCTGACATGCAGTCAACGTGCGGTGGCGTTTAAAGGCGTGAGGACGCAGAGCGCAGACGCTCTTGATTCTGGAGGTAATTAATAATATACTAACACTAATACTGAGATGGTTTAGGTGTTTTATAATGACAAAAACAACATTTCAGATGTTTTACAATGTGCACAGCCTGCTGGTTTATCCATTCGCACACATTTTTATCACCACATGATCTCTTATAACCATATCACATGACTTTTTTAATGCGCATACTGTAATTTGTTTGGTAAAAGTGTTTCCATCGTAGTTTATGCACATCTTTTCTTATCGAACAAAAAGTTTATCCTACTCAGTTATGCGCATATGTTTTTTATGCGCATTTTCAAAATGTATGCACATCCATCAACCGTTTTTTATGCGCATATCCAAAATATCGAAAATGCGCATAAAAATAGGATGATAGAAATGTAGCTTGTGTCTCTACAATTGAGAAATGTTTTGTTTTTGAAGTATTAGTCATGTATGCTATTACAAAGTTCATTTTTTAAAAATAAATTCAAATTTATTAAAAATTAAAAAATACGTTAATCTATAACAATCTCTAAAACATCCAAACAATTTGTTATTTTACACAATTCATACAAATGACAAACACTGAATTAGTACAATAAGAAGGCTGTAATGACAAATGGTGCTCCTCTGTACGCGAGGAACCTGCTGTCTGATGTCATACAGCGGGTGATGGGGTTAAGTCTCTATATCCTGGTGCTGACGAAAGCAATTATATGTCTTTAATTGAGTGACATCCTGTCTTACATGTTTCTTGGCCTCTTTGAAGAGCTCTTGAACTCTGTCTGGTTAGTCATTCCCTTTGCCTGCCTCTGTCCTCTGTTGCAGCATGCTTGACGATCCGTCTCTCATTGTCTCTTGCTCTCAATTTCTTTTTGACTCCCTTTTTTCACAATGTCTGCGCAGGAACGAAAACTTCCATCTGCCCTCGAACTGACAGCTCATTATATCCACAGCAATGGAGTTCAATCCTATGCGATCTATTAATCTATTCCAGCACTCGGGTCCCTCTATTGCCGCCCCCTCTTTCATTAGCTAGAACAAAAGCTTGCAGAGCAGAATTCATTAAGGACAATCAAACACGGCTCCTCTGGGGCTTTTTAATGCGACTTCCATTATTAACGTTATCATTATTATTAATACGCAATAGCAGAAGGCATCTGTGTAAGGTGCGTCAACGACAATATTGAATGCTTAATCATGCGGTGGAGGTCAACTGTGGTGCTGTGTCTCCAGGTGGAAGGTCTGGGTGGAGGTCTTCTCTCCAGAGAAAGACATACATCTGACAGCAGATTCTTATAAAAAGAATAATGAATGCTTTGGATGTTTTGAAAGAGTACAAAAAGAGAACAAGCCTAGTATTAGCAGAACATAGCTGGATAACAAAAATATTGACAGAATAACTTTCAGTTTTCAGGGCATGTAATGTAATGTGTATTTATATAGTGCATTTATTGTGTATGGCCATACAGCACTTCACAATCATGAGGGGGGTCTCTCCACACCACCACCAGTGTGCAGCATCCACTTTGATGATGTGACAGCATGTGAGCTTTTATATAACAAAGATTTAATCGTATCAGATGTGAGACGCAGCGCACATTACGCGCGGGCCGATCCGGCTCGAATGCGGCAGTGTCAGCTCGCTAACGGCCGCTGATGGACTTACTGCCCGAGTCAATCGAGCTAGATGCCGCATCTTAATTTCTTTTTCAATCCACTTAAATTTGCAAAAATGATTACGTTTTTTATTGATTTGTGCTGGGACAACAATAAGAAATTGTGTGGAACCCTGATTTTTTTTTACAGTCAAATGAATAAAAATTGTGAGTGCTTATTGTGAGTACTGTATTGTGAGTACTGTATTGTAAGTACTGGCTCTTGGAAGCAACACCATTTGATTCTGTAAAGTTTAAAGTTTGTATTTGTGTATAATCTTAAAAGCAAAAGAAAAAAACATTGGGTGTAAAAAAACAAACAAAAATAATAAAAAAAAAAAAA
>CAIGQZ010032266.1:3208423-3226019 GCA_903798205.1 Danio tinwini | reverse complement strand
ACACACACACACACACACACACACACACACACACACACACACACACAGAAAGTCACTTCACAGACAAATATCTCTTGTGCCAGTCTCATAAAGCGGCCTGATAAATCTCATAAATTATTAATGTAATTCAAAGACAAGAGGGGATTAGTCACTGCTCTTGACTGAACTGTAGTTTTAAAAATGATTAATCTATATTTAATTTACACAGAGGAGGCTATATTATTACTTTGGACTTCTATTCTATTCTATTCTATTCTATTCTATTCTATTCTATTCTATTCTATTCTATAACTTTCATTCTAACCGAATAGGCCTACCTGAAAAAAATATTGAAAAATCTAAATAGACTGTGTCTATTGTTAACAAAATACAAGGTCACATGGGTCAAAAACAATGCAAACAATACCTTATGTATTAATAACTTATTAATGTGATTAATATTTATTTTATTAAGGATGAAAACATTTGACTTTTACAAATATTAATGTATATTCAATTGAATTCAATAGCACAGAATTCAAACAAAGCTAATACAGTTCAAATTAAAAGAATCAATTTCTGTAGTGTACCTAACATAAAAAACCTTATATTACCCCTTTATTTAGTATGCCATAGTAAATCAAAACAGGCCTAACAGTAGGTCTTGATGTCTGTCAGAACATTATCTCATTCCAGCACTTGAATCAAGTCAAAGCGAGCGAGTCTCACTGTGTCACAGAAGATGGATTGCTCTGACACATACAGACAGGTCATTAAAATGATGGACAGCTCAGCTGAAAGTCATACTAAAAAGGAACGGAGAGATGATGGCTCTAAAAACAGACATCTAGCACAGCCCAAATCAAAACTTTCTTCTGTACACCCTGATTCGGTTTATTAATAGATCTGCTTAGCTGGCCAGAATCCAGCTGGTAATATATACTAATGAAAACCTCTCTTTTCAAAGCATCCACAGTACAACGCTGCCAAACACTGTGACTGATATGATCTGCTGATGGACGTTTATAAGAGGAGCAAAATTGTGCAGCATGCTTGACCTGCATCTGAACTTGGGTCCATTTCACGAAAGTTTGAGAAATTGCCTTTCCCACTAGAAAACGCCTCAAATCCTGCTCATTACTGGGCTGCTCGTGTTTCACCTCCGTGATCTGCAGCTTTTGATGCCTTCAGGCTGCTTGTGAAATATATGTAAGCTATAAGGCGATGTGTTTGAGTGAGCACAGGCAGCTGTTTCTGAACACTCAGCTCAAGCGTTGCCAAGTAGTTTAACATCCTATGGAGTAAGAAAAAAGCACACGTCTAGTGAGTTGAGTTTGACAATAGTGTCTGTAGATCTACAGTGGTCATACTTTAGTCACCAGTGAGGGTGTTTAGTTAGTGTGCAGTTGCATGACTGCAGGGGAAAGACACTTTCTTGACAGGTGCGCTGCAAAATTGGCTTTTATTGGAGCTGAGGAAATGTTAGTCTGTGGAGAGGACGAAAAATAATGAGAGCAGAGAGAAGACCAGAAAAGTGTGTCACCAAGATGGCCTGAGGGGAGAGGAACCAGCACTCCATCTCTCCAGATCCGTCTATCCATCTCTACCGAGAACCCTCATGTTAAAGCTAAAACTGTTCTCCACGTCATTCAGTCCCAGCAGGAATTCATTGGAAGGGGTTGAACTCAGTTGCATGATTTTTTTTCTTTCATACAACCTTCAGTACAAAGTTTGAGGTATTTTTTTTTATTTGGATATTTTAAAAAAGATGTAAAACTTTACTTTGATTCACCAAATACTCAAACAGTTTTAAATGTATTTATAGTATTGACATTTATTTATTTATTTTTTTCTATAAATTAGTATTTTAAAAAGTATTTGTATTGCTTATGGTGATATATATATATTTACCAAACTTCTTCTCTGAGTGCGATACACCTTGCATATGAAGCATTTTTGCAGAAGTAGATGGAGCTGATGGAAATGCAAAGGCCTGAATGTCTAGCATTAACTTTACCTCTGCAGCTAAACTTCCTGTGAGCAGAGATGAGCTGAAACTGAACACAGAATATTTGCAGCTGAGAAGTCTTATGCATTTAATGTTGTGCAGAGAATTCGTAAAAGAAGAGGAAGTATGTTTGGGTGCAGCTCTTGGAAGACTGGAGAATGATTGACAAGTGACAAATTCCACTAAACTCCACCTGTTAATATCAGCTGCATATAAATTCATGAAATGTAGAGTTGCTGCGCACCTCCTGAATGTAATTCTTGCATTGCACTGAGGATACCAAGAATTTTGTTCATTGAATCATTCATTTATACCTAATAAATTACTAAGATTTTGACATTGAAGAAAATCCTTTCCTGACCTTTTTTATTGAACACGCATGGAATTGGTGAAATATTCCAACAATAGTAATGGTAACTACAGTAGTTCAAAAACATTCAAATCTGTCCCATGTTTTAATTTTTATATAAAAAGTAAAATAAGTACAATAAATAATAATTAATAATAATAATTAATAATGATTACATTTTTTAATATTTTTTACAGGAGAATTTTGAACAAATCATTAAGAAAAAATCTTTCAGAAATGAGAAGCTCTAAATTGTTTATTATGAGAAAATTATTGATTGATTTATTGATAAATATTAGGAGCACTTTATAATCTTGACTATACTGTATTTCTAAACCATATCTTACTGTCATCTTTTAGAGGTAAACATTTTTCGATTCATTTATTAGTTTTTTTTTCCTTCCTATTTTTGCATTAGGAGTAAATAAATATGTATTTAGATTGGATTGTTTTTGTAAATATTGACTAAATCCCCAAACCATATCTCAGTATCATTAGGGTTAATGTTGTACTCTAAAAAATCATTTAATTATCTCAAACATTCCTTCCACAAGTGGCAGCAAAAAGCTGTAAGCCTCATTATAATTCTCTACAAAACAAAATAAACATTATCAAACGACTGCCAAAAGCTGCCCCAGTCCCAGCAAGCACCATACCTTTAGAGTCACTCAGTAAACTAATGAATTTATCTGGAGTGGTATAACTCTATTTTACAGCCATTAACAGAGTTCCTCTGCAGCCAAAGACTCCATATCGGTTCATTGGATTGTTAAATGTAGTCATGCATTATGCAGCGGGATTAATTGAAAATGGCCGCTCTGAGAAGAAATGGTGGGGGTTGCTACATTACAAGGGGGCCTAGATGAATTCAAAAGCAGATTTTACTGAACGGCCCTTCAGGGTCATAACACTGTTGAATTAATTCATGGAGAGTGTGTTTAGAGCAAATGCATTGCCTTATTATTAGATGGAAAGCAAGGTGTGCTTTTCTGGGAAAGCGGCTCTAAAAGGAAGTGCCGGCAGTTCCCAACATCTTCAAAAAGCTTTTTAAATGTGAGAGCCTCTTGCCGCAAAGCTGCGTTGAAGAGAGGAAACCCCACCTGAATGCTTAACCATAAGAGAGTCTGTACGTTGAAGCAAAGAGAAATCAAATATCAAGAGCCCTTCAGTAGGAACATACAGAATTTTGGCTGAAATCAGTGAGCAAATTATGGTTTTAAAAAGTTTCATATTCAAAACTTGTTTGTAAATGAATAATATTTATTGTCATCAACTTTAGCTCTGATAAATGTTCAGTCATTATTGCAAAAAAATCTTTCAGGCTCCAAACTTTTGAATATATTCATGAGTGCTAAATATTATTTTAGTTTACATTTTAGTTTACTTTCTTGATTTTTTATTGTTTTTATAACAGACAAAGAAAAAACACTGGCAGCTAATTAGAATCCATCCTACTGTAAAGAGTTGGCATAGAGTTACAAGTGTTAAGTTAGCACATACTGCAGTTGAACCAACAGAATATCTAAAAGGGGCCATCAAATTAACATGTTAATGTAACAAGAGACAATTAAGTTTAGGGAGAGTTAAGAAAGCAAAAAAGTACAAAAGTTGTAACTCCATTAAAACATTGCTTCTAGGAAACAGTTTTTACAGAAAGCAAACATTAAAACAAAAAATATGTTTTCTCGCAGGTAAATAGATGATATGAAATATTTGATATGAGAAGGGTGTGTCCTCAAAATAAATGTGAATAATACAATTAAACAGCAGCATGTGTCACTCATTCTTTAACACATAAACAGTAAATTGTTATCCTTGTTAAAATACTTAAGAAATATGTGAATTTCAAATTTTTAAAAGGTTGAGAATCCCGAGGAATTTCACAATCCGATCTGATTCCAATTCTGGCGATCACGGACTGATTCCATAACAATTCTTAACTTTAAAAAAAACTTTTTTTTTTTAGATTTCTTAATCTTTAAACCTTTACATGTTAACCAAAATTAAAGTTTCTATGCTTTTGTTTAATAACTGGAATCTGAAACAGTACTGTCATCTTAAAAATAATTTATTTTATTAAATAATTCTTCAGGATAAACACACTTTGAATGTAAAACAGCCAATTACAAAGAGCAATTATGAAAAACAAACATATTCTATTAAAATTTATAGCAATCTTCCATAAAAAAGCTTCACATTTTTTTAAAAAACATTAATAAAATGTTAAGAAAAAAATGTAGTCAAAATTATTTTTGTAAAAATATATTTATTTTTAAAAATATTCTCATGTTCTGTTTAAAAAATATAAAAATCTCAACAATTTTTAACATAACATTTTAAATAACTAATTTCTAATTAATTTATTTTGTCTTTGCCATGATGACAGTAAATTCTGTTTTAATAAGATATTAGTATTCAGCTAAAAGCATAAAACAAGCTTTAAAACAGTGATGCTTGCAACCCAGACAGTGCAGTAGGCCTAGTTTACATTAATTCACAAACCGCATTTGCAGAACACAAGCCACGAGTGTTCACTCATAACTGTAATGGTGACAGACTAAAGCTGGACAAACTCAATCCTGAAAGGTCGTGTCCTGCATAGTTTTTCTCTAACACTAATCAAACTAGGCATGGGACAATAACCGTTTTCAAGGTATACTGTGGTTTGGAAAAGTCAAGGTTTTAAAACCGCCAAAACATTTTTGTAAAACCGTTCCAAAGGTATGTGTAAGATTTTTAGTTTACTTTTTTAGTACAACATTATTTTTGGCAGAAAAATATCCAAACATGCTGTTTTAAATGATAAAGAAATCAGTGTTTTTAAAAATAATGAAGAGAGCAGAAGTCAATGATTCATTTAAATGATTTAACCTGACATGTTTACTGCTCCAAACTATTATAAATCTTTCAAAAAATAAAATATATTGTTTTCAAAATGGAAAAAGTTTTAGTTTTTACCCAGACATTTAAAAATAACATATTTTAGAGCAGTAATCACAATACCGGGATACTGTGAAACCGTGATATTTTTATCCAAGGTTATCGTACCATCAGAATCTTATACCGGCCCATGCCTAAATCAAACACACCTGCCTGTAGCTTTCTAGTAATCTTGAGGACACTGATACATTTGTTCGGGTGTGTCTGATTGGTGTTGGAACAAAACTCTGTAGGGACACCGGCCCTCAAGGATCAAGTTTGCCCATCCCTAGACTATACCGTCTGCCTACCTTACAAATTCGAAAAATACTGACACACTGAATGAGTAGCACGTGTCTATGACATTCTGAGGTTTCACTTTTGGGAGAAATGCAGCTGCACAATGGATCAGAAGTACTTCACTTGTATTATCCAGCTGTCTAACTGAAGCGAATTCTGTAGCATGCATATGTGTGCCTATCAGCATCTTTTCTTTTCTATTTAGAGATCATGCCCACATCCACATTTTATTTAAATAAATAATTGATTGTGAACTATCGATAATCAATCTAGAATCATTAAGAGAAAGAATCATAAAGCATTTTTTCTCCCACCCCATAATAAAACCACAAAAAGAAGCAGACATAGCTGTGATTGTATAGTGAAAAAAACTGAAAAAAAAAACTATAAAATAAACAAATAAATATAACTATAAAATAAAAACAGCTACTGACCAATCAGTTTGAGAGCTCATATGCAACTGGAGCACACTGCAACTGACTAATCAAATTCAATCTTTCCCAAGTACTGTGTTAGCCAAATATATACCTGACTTTAAAGGTCAGTGTATAGTGCATGTGATGCAAATTCCATCATCAAAATAGTATGTGTATACTGTGTGTGCAACTGCCAGACTTGCTGTGCACATTGCATTGATGCATTGGGGACAATAAATTGTGCGTAAGCCACCACTACATGCATATACAGTATGAGAAACTGTGTGAAGAGGTTAAAAAGCCTAATTTGTACACCTCTAGCACTGAAGAATGCAAAGACATTTAAATAGGTTATAAATTCATTGCAAAAGACCGAGCAGAGACAGACCCTTGCAGACCAGATATAATAAAAGTTCAATTATTTTCAAGTCAAAATAAGTATATGCTGTGTTTGATTAGGCTCCTACGTTGGTAAACATGTAAAAATACTTCAGGCTTAAGGTCACAACATATGTGTGAATAACAGAAACACTGCAGAAGACAAAAGCTGTTCATTTAAGAGCAGCAACCATATCATTAACTCAAGCAGAGTTCTGGAAAAGGGCATTCATCACTGTTATTCACCTTGATAATGAAGTCAGTCATAACAACTTCACCGAAACAAGCGAGGATCTGTTTATACTCCATATATCTACCTCTTCCATTTCAAGTATCACTTACAGGAGACACCTAAACCATCATTGTGCCATATCTCATCGCACCAGTCCTTCCTTTTTTTCACAAAATCATTATTTTTAAGACTAGATATAATAGAGAGGTGCCAAACAGTGTTCCTACAGATAGTGTGAATATAAGGAAAGGCAGAAGTCATTTCTAAGTGACCCTCTGCAGTTCTTCCCTTGAGTGCCATCTCACATTCCAGAGTTCCTCTATTATCAGAAGAGAGGACAGATTGTGCCCTGGGGTGACACCGTCCTGTCAGATTGACAGCACTCGTCCTGTTCACTGCTCATGACATTCACTCTGCCAATTAAGATGCAGAGAGGAGCAGTGGCCAAAGCCTGAGAAAAGCTCATAATGATAGATATAGAAAAAAAAGATGATTGATAATGTTTAAACTCTTTAACGGGTATATAAGAGACATACTGTACAATAAACAGGTGACAGCACTTGTTGCAAGCTGAAAATTGACAATGCCTTGTGTCTGCTATATCTTGTCTGTTGTTTGTATATGAATATTTGCTAATGCTAATGGTGCAAATTAAATGTAATTATCAAAAGCAGCAAAGCACATGTTTCACAGCAGGATACTAGATGCTGGAAATAATTATAGTATGCAATTCATTTTTTTATTTTTATTTTAACAGTAAATATGGAACAAACAATGTACAAATAACCAATAACAAAAAATATTACAAATCTGATATGCATATAGTGCTGGACAATATGGCAAAAATTTATATCACAATATATTTCTTAATTTCGGTCGATACAATATAATTTCGATATCGACATGGACAATATTAAAAAGACAAGAAAAAACTGCCAAGAACAGACAAAATGGATGTCTGTACCGACAAATGACTACATCTGAATCTGTAAAGTCTATAATACCTCCAGGCTCATAACTTTGTTTTTATAAAAACAGTACAAAAAAATAAAATTAATGTTCACTTTTTATTTGTATTTAGCCTTTACAATCAAATAAATAAAACTCTCAGACTTAGCTTATATATATAGATTGGGCATAGATTATTTTTTTAAAATCTAGATTAATCTCGAAATTTGAATTCTGCTGATGGCATTCAGAATATGTGTGCTACCCAAATAATAAGTCTTTGAGAACGGGTTTCTCAAGCCAGGTGGTGCATTAGACCAGGGGCTCATCTCGTTTCCAAAATGCATCACAAACTGCTTGAGAAACTGTTCTGCTAAAATTGGTGACGAAAATAAATGATGTTCAATAAGATGTACTTGTGTTTACTAACTGTTTATTCAGTTAAACACCAATGTTGAACTGTAGGCCTGCATAAGCTCCAAACAGCCATTTCATACTTGCTTTTGATGTATGTACATTTTTTCTTCTCATTTGGCGTGCGTTATTAAGTTCCATAACACTCTCACCAGTCCATTATTTGCGTCTAATACCCGAGTTTGTCACGGCGCACGAATGAAATGTTTGTGAGTTAAAGTGAAACTCCGGAATTACAGTTAAAGTCAAACGGTCAGACAGTGCAGACGGTCACGGAGCTTAACTAACTGCTGTGCTGCCATAGACTGTAAAAGACTGTGCGCTGCTGAGCGCTGGCAGTGTGTCTGTGATGTACGTCATTACGCAGGTGACATCACGCTCTTTCTGACGGCTGAGCACTTAAAATCATTCAGTGAGAAGTGATACATGTATAAGATCTTATGTATATAATAAAATAAATATATACAAATTTATATTGAAATACCGGAAATGGGTTAAAAAATCAAATCACCGTTATTGAAAAAAAAATCTATCGCAATATATATTGATATCGAACTATTGTTCAGCCCTATATGCATATTGACATTGTGGTTGCAATTTATGTTGATAATCCCCATTAAGCATTCTGTTTACTATAAATAACTTAGTCCTACTTGGTATGGGTGGGTTTAAGGGTGGGTTAAGGTGTGAATGGGTCAACAGTGTAATTATAAATGTAATAAATTAATTACAAATCTAATTACATGCAGGCCATTTTTATGTACATACATGTATTTACATTGTATTTATATTTAAAAAAAAATTATGTACACATAAGTGCATTGTACCATATTATTAATTTACATAAATTAAAGAGCCCCTATTATGCATTAAAAAGGGTCATATTTCGGTTTTATGGGTCTTCAACAACATACTGATATGCATGCAAGGTCAAAAAACACTTTCATGGTCTTATAATATGCATTTATTTTTACCTCATTATCCCAGCGACTCCCATATGAATCGTTCAGTGATTCATTTGTTTCCAAACCCCTCCTTAATCTGCACTGATTAGACCGATGACAGCCTGTTGTCATTGGTCGACAGCATTCAGCCAGAGACACCATTTATCAAGCCCCTGGGTCGCCAACATTGTATAGGATCCGATTGCAGCAGACGCCCGAAACACGCTTCATAGTGAAACTAACTTACACCACAGTAAACAGTACCCGGTTCTCAACAGTGTTATTCAGGCACCTCACGCCCGAAAGCAGTGCAGTTAAACACCACAAACTCATTTAAATCCGTAAACAAAGCAGCACGAGTCGCGTTTTCAACGTAGCATTTGACGCAATATGGAAATATAGAGTTAACCTGATAAAGTGCAAGCGGTTACAAGTAACAACACAATTAAATACATACTTTACGAGCTAGAGAAAACAAGGAGGCAGCTATTTACTTACACTTATGAAATGTGTCACGAGCCAGGTCTGATTTCATTAATTATCTTTCATTTTGGAGCTTTTCTACCCTCTCAGCTGTAGATCATTTCTATTTGCAACCATTGCAGTGGCATCTCCTGCGAGTAGTGTTATATGATCTCGTGGCTTACCTGTACATCCCCAGCCAGGGGGTTGTAGCGCTCCTCCTCTGTCCTCCAGCAAGCTATCTTTGCGGGCTTCCATTGTGCTTACCCTGAGCCTTCTTTCCAGTGCTGTGCACCAGCCCAAAGCCTAGCGTATCTAATAAACTTGCCTTATTTTGCACGTGTTACCAAACAATTTATTGGTAGCATAATCTGATGGGTAGTATAAAATGTCAGGACACCGGAACCTGACCTTACTCAGCGGTTATAGCGAAAAAAGCATGAAACATCACTATTCAGCTTACTAACACCACTGACACTCAGTTCACTTCACTATTATGTGCCAAGCAAAAATCACTCACTCAGTCTAAACTTCCAGATGAGCCCAGTTACCTCTTCCGTCATGTTTTCTGGCTGACTTGAGATCGTTTTGCTGCTGTCTCCTGATCCATTCGCGTTTTCGTGATCCATTTCGTTTCATCTTCTCTTGATCCGGCTCATTATCAGATTTCCTGGTGGTTTAAAAAATATAAATACAGCTTGACTGCCTCTGGCAGTTTGAAAATACAGATGTTATTTAGTAGGCCACTATGCCATTATTTATTTTCGCTGCTCACTGCGCGTGAAACAATAATCACCAACCAATGAGCGTGATTGTAAACAAGAAAGCTGATTGGTCAAAAGTGACTACCTTTATGTATGCGTGTCAGTCGTGCACACACACTCGATTTGAAACAGCTTTGCTTGCTGTTTTTCACATGGACTCATGGAAAGTTCGGATCATTTTACTGACTCTGACCTTTGAGTCTCGTTCATCGAGATGAACGAATCTTTTTTTCAGAGTCATTTCGTTCAATTTGCGAAAATAACATTAAAATGTTACGAGATGCTTCCAAACACATTTACAACTAGCCCAAACCTATAACAGCTTTTCCTAGTATAGTTATAACTATACAGTTACTAGTATACTAGTACTAGTATGTAAAGAGATGACTTCGGCTCTAAATGCATATGATTGGCTTCTGTCTCTCATGTCAAGAATCAACGATTCAAACCCGATAGAGAACTCGAAAAAATGAACTAATCTTCTCCTTCACCGGCACAAATGTGCGCATGCACGAATGAACGAATCACTCACTGAGATGACTCATCGTTCTCGAGTGAAGATTCGTTCAAAATGAACGAATCGTTCAAGATCGGATCGTGTACCCGCGTGACAAACTGAGACATTGGATGTCACACACACAGGTATTCACCATGCACAAGTTAATGCCGGATCAATTAAAATAAATACCGGAACGCAATACACACATATCTTACAATTCTCGGAATAAGATTCAAATTAGGCTCAGATTAAGCACTGCCGCGAACAGTTTATTTGCTGTACTTAGCAGCATACACGACTTATTTGCCGTTTGTGAAAGGTTTGCTTTGCCTTGTGAGCTCCAATGATCTCGCATCACTCAAATTCTCACATGCCCCTGTCCAAACATGTCCTGCCTCTGCTGTTTTTGTCTGGTTTGCAGTTTATGCTGGAGCTCCTCACACGCCTTCTTTTCGGCATTCACTCGGCTGTTTCTTGGCCGCAAAAGCTGCATGGTGGGTTTCAAAATGTCTCTTAACATTTGATGTTTTACAAGATGAAATGCGTTTGGTGCAGATCAGACAGGGCAGAGCAGCAGAGCCGTCAATAATTTCTGCCCACTCATTTTGAAACTTTCGATGTTCCTCAGAATTTCTTTTTGCCATCATCACCACTCATGAACGTTGTTTGAATTTACGTGCGCGCTGGCGTGGTTACCATAGAAAAGTAAGTTATTCACTGCGCCGCACACACGCATTGTTTGAAACGTCGAGTTTTAATTATTTTTCCTACAAAATAAAATTACAATAACGAGGGAATTGTAAATGTATTTTCAATAGGAAACTGATTACTAGTGACGATTATCATTTTTTAAACTGTAGAATTTCATTGAAGGGAGCTGGAGAGCCACCTATTTTGGTGGCTCGCGAGCCATAGGTTCCTGATCACTGATCTATAAAATCCCTTGTATTTCACACTGAAATATGTAATGTTCTTTAAATGTAAACAACATTGCAAACTCATGACTTCAGGATCTGTTTGTATTTGCTGTGTTTGTGAATATGGCTTATGTTTCGTATCCACGTCACGCCGAAACGGCTAAAAACTCGTTATCAAGACGATTCATTCCAACCACTATGAGTCAACTCTTTTTTAGATGAATCAATAGTTTTAAAAACTGTCCACTTTCAGATTTAAGCTTTAGATGGATATTTCACTTCACTTAAAAGTGAAGTTTCCATACCTAAACAATACTGCCTACAACTATGTGTACAGCTATCCATCGTACGCATCACTGTCAACATTGCCAATTTTACACTGTCTTGTTTTTTTCGTGAGTATGTTGTTGTATTTGCACTGTCTGTATTTTGCACTGTCGTTGTATTTGCACTATCTGTATTTTGCACTGTCTGGAACCAGCACCTAAGCTTTTCACTCATCATAGCACACGTGCTGTTGATGATGTGACAATGAATAGTGATTTGATTTGACTTAGATCTGTTACACACTACATGGAAGGTCATTTTCAAAAACCCATAATAGGGGCTCTTTAACTCATTATTATTATCGGGTTGGCTGTGGGTTAGTAGTATACTGCCGTGCAATAACAAAAAAATTCGTTTTTTGACAAAAATTTATTATTGATGTTTTTGGGGGCAATGAAGACCTCCTTTATCATGTGGATAAGTATATTTAGTCAATATCACTGCTTTTTTCAAGAAAATAATGTCTTAACTGTAACTTCCAAAAGCCCAAGCGAAACCAAGGTAGATCACCATAACACGAGGTACCGCTCTTTGACTTTTGCTCTAAATAAGTTACGGTTCTTGTTCTTTGCCTTTGTTTTGCTGTCATACGTTCTATCATAAATAGGCTAACAATCTGCTACATATAAAACACTGTAGACAAGCAAAGTCTATAAGTTGCTAGAATCGTTAGAATTTTCTTCAAAATTCATATTTTTCACTCAGTGCAGTCGAGGGCTATTGACTAGTTGTACCAAGTCTGGAACGCTGTGACAGTGCTAGCATGTAGCATTATCACACAAAATCAGTTCAGTTCATAGTTAAAATCATTTTTCTACCTTTTTCTGCAACCCAAGAAAATCCACTGCAATTAATGTCGACAAACCTGCTGGCGTTCACATCGGTCAAGTCGTTCTTAAGGTTATAGGCTAGGTATTTTTTTATTTTTTTTAAATGAATTGTAAGTCGAATCATTGACCTATTCATAAATACAACCGCTGCTTTGTTGCTGAATAACTGTCTTAAGACAGTGCCTTACCACCACCTATCGGCGGTTTTAGTTAATACATGGATAACTTCATTTTTACTATAGTTGCATACTTTTTTATATTTTTATTTGAAATATTATTCAAAAAGTGACTGCAGTCATTTTTTTTGTTGATAAATGTCATTACTGAAACATGTAATTGCCAATTTTACAATGTCCTATCTATAACTAATTTGTCTGGACAACATTAAAATCTTTGAAGTCATTTCAACACTCTAGAGAGTTAAGGTATTTTGTCTTTGTAGGGCAGTATAATAAGTTGATGTACTTGCAAATTTCATAGTCAGTAAAATTCTATTGAAGGACGGTCAAAGTAAAGTGTGAGATGATATTAATTCATCAAAGTAAAGTGAACATCAAAACAGAAAAAAACTGCTTCCAAAGTAATCTTAAACATAAAATTAAACAATCTCTTTGGTTTTACTTACTGAAGTAGATCAAACACTTACTTTTTGAATTTGACATATTTGTACTTATAAGAGCCACCCTGTACATGCTCTGACTAACACACACACCGCACACGCACACACACACACACACACACACACACACACACACACACACACACACACACACACACACACACACACACACACACACACGTCCTAAGAAGAAAACAAACATAAAAAACAAACTTGATTATATAATGTAGATGAACACATATGCCTTTAAAACGTATTAATTTTGTAGTGTAAAAGAAAATCTACACACAAGAAGGCTAGGAATCTAACCCTGGAGTGTCACTAGAAGGAGTTTCTGCCTCCAAAGACTGAATGCTTACAAAATCTGACGCCCAAATGATTATTTGCATCTGGTTAAATAGGCCCATTCAGGGAGTATCTTGAATAATAAATTCATGCATAAGTTAATTACTAAGGTTAAGGGCGCAATAAATAAAACAGAAGCCGAGGCCTTTGATTAGGACGATAGGATTAGATTAAAATGATTAATTTGTGCAGTTTGAGGGGCATGAACATCGTCGTACATTGTTAATGATGCTGCCTGAAAGCTTTCAGGGCCTGTTTATCATATAGAGGAAAACAACAAACAACAACTTTCTGCTGGGAGCCGCTGTAAAAGGGAGACTTGAGCTGAGTTCTGAAGCAGAAGTTAGGATGCACTGTAGACAATAGACAATGGCATCAACTACTATACCCTAAATGTATGCTTACATGTGTATTACTTATTTTGAAATCCCTTTTCTTCTTTTTTGGATAGACAAGTCACATTCAAGACTTTTCTGTGCAAGTTAATCTGCTGGGGGAAAAGGTTTGTGCTAGTAATCTTCAATCAAAGTTTGACCATTTGTACCTACGTTTGGAGTGGTGGTCAGTTTGACGTCTTCGTGTCTCATTCACACTAGCAGTGACTTTGTAGCTGCCTGTTGCTTTGGTTGGCGACCTGCTCTGAACACAGGTCTGAGTAGGTCTAGAGCACAGTAAATACAATCGGCCTCTAAGCGAGCTGAGAGAGGATCACGTGAGCTCTACTGGTGCTCCTTTTGGCTATCGCTCAAGAAAGTCGCTCTTCATTTGCATAAAGTTTAAGGATTCTCAAATGTTATTATTTTTTTTAAGTTCTCAGGTTCTGCAGGCTGCAATGTCCCGAATTGTGCTTGCCAATCTTAAGCCAATTGTAATGGATTGTTTTGGTTCAATTTGGAATTTCCCCAACCAGCACAGAGCCCGGGAGACCAGAGTGAGTGCTCCAACTTGGCCCCTGGTCCAAGAATTCTCATCTTTGTCGCATCGCTCAACATGCCCACCTGGTCACCAACAGTCGCTCACTCACTCTCCGCTGAAATGTATGGTCGATTGTCGATTTGCCACCACGAGTTGCTCGTAGTGTGAATGAGGCTTCAGTCACAATATTTTTAACCATGACCTTCCTACCGTTAATTTGCTATGAGATAATGATATGCAAAAACAAATACCTGCCCCCTACTCAATATTCAGTTTCTACAAATAACCTGGTCCCACGCTATATTAAGTGCTACTTAACTTCAAGGTACTTACATCAAATATTAAGGACAGTTTACTTATCGTGTTCATACTGTATTGCACAACACTAATGGTGCTACTGATAAGGGTAGGGCTAAGGACAGGTTTGGTGGTAAGGATAGGTCCATGGCAAGAATGTTTAAAGGATAGTCTTTTTTAAACATTATGCCCCTACTTAATATTCAGTTTCAATAGGAAATGCATTAACATACTGTTATAAATGTCTCAGCTAATTCCAGTTCATGTGGACTTTAACAGGGAAAGTAATAGGTCTGCAAATAAAAATAATAGACTGATGTAGCTGTGTGAATCAGACAAGAACACAAAAGCTTGTGGCTTATGTAACGGGGTCATTAATCAACTAGTATCTGAGTATCACTTGAATTTAAAATGCCATTGTTTCAAAAATAGCTCTTGTTGAAATGTTGATAATATTACTTCTATATTGTTTTGGAGTGTGTGCTTTTAGGTTGTCTCTGATTACATGAAGTATGATTGTTTTACAGTCTCTCACCTTTAACACTTCCTTTGATGTTGTTGATTTTGCCAGTATTGACAGAACAACAGATAAGCTCGTCAGTTTCTTCGTTCTGTAATGGAGAGCATTGCCTCTCATTACCATCGATATTTATTCGCCTCAGCAATGGACAAATGTACGAAGCACGGAGGACAAAAAGAGCCATTTGAACCAAATGACAACCCTGACTGGACACGACCAGACACACAATGCAGTGCTTTGGTCCTTTCATAATGCCACTGACAGACTATTTTCACTGCCTAAACTGATGAAAGAAAACATTTGTGCTTCACTTTGCTTCACATAAATATGTGCTTTGCTTATTCTTGTGAACATCATTTACTTTGTTCTTGTTTGTTGGCCAGTGTCTTATAGCTTCTTTATCACTAAGCTCACAATGCGGTCTGTTAATACACAACAGTAGGCTCTACATTTCTTACAATTTCATTAGTGTTATTCTTATTATTCATTCATTTTCTTCTTGGTTTAGTCCCTTTTTTTAATCTGGGGTCACCACAGCGGAATGAACCGGCAACTTATCCAGCATATGTTTTATGCAGCGGATGCCCTTCCAGCTGCAATCTATCACTATAGGAAACATCCACTCATACACTACGGACAACTTAGCCTACCTAATTCACCTATGGCACATGTTTTTGGACTTGTGGGGGAAACCGGAGTGCTCGGAGGAAACGCACGCTAACACGGGGGGAACATGCAAACTCCTCACAGAAGTGCCAACTGACCCAGCTGGGGCTCGAACCAGCAACCTTCTTGCTGTGAAGCGATTGTGCTACCCACTACGCCCCCGCGCTGCCCTGATTTAAGCATAATTTAAGCTATTTGTGACAGCACAATAAACTTCTAGATTTTAGGTAAGGATTGTTGTTTCCTGCTGTTCCATTAAGTGATCAAACTCAGTCTGGGGGTTATGAATATCAGAAGAATAGACTTTATTGGAATATTTCCAAAAAACCGAGACAGTCCAGAGCAAACCCATCTACAGTCTCCCCCAGGACAAATCTAAAGTGTCCGTATTCTGTCTCTTCTTTATACTGATTTTCTCTCCACACCTTTAGGTGTTCTCGTTTTAACTTTGATCATTTTAGGATGTTTTCTCCCTACTAAGAGGTTCAGTATATTTTAGGTGCTCATGTTATTCTGGGCCCTGTCCGCTGCAATGCAAGCAACTGTTTTCACTATTTCTCCATAGATGCAATCTCTTCTAAGAGTTTACATACATTGTCATAATGGTACATTAGTTTTATAATATGCCACTCACTCTCCTGAAAGATATAACTTCATATGTGTGTTTACATACAGTTGAAGTCAGAATTATTAGCCCCTTTTGATTTTTTTTTCTTTTTAAAGTATTTCCCAAATGATGTTTAATAGAGCAAGGACACTTTCACAGTATGTCTGATAATATTGTTTCTTCCGGAGAAAGTCTTATTTGTTTCATTTCAGCTAGAATAAAAGCAGTTTTTAATATTTTAAATAACCATTTTAAGGTCAAAATTATTAGCCCCTTTAAAAAAAAATTTGCGATAGTCTACAGAACAAACCATCGTTATACAATAACTTGCCTAATTACCCTAACCTGCTTAATTAACATAATTAACCTAGTTAAGCCTTTAAATGTCACATTAAGCTGTATAGAAGTGTCTTGAAAAATATCTAGTCAAATATTATGTACTGTCATCATGGCAAAGATAAAATAAATTCGTTATTAGAAATGAGTTATTAAAATTATAATGCTTAGAAATGTGTTGAAAAAATGTACACTACCTTAAACAGAAATTGGGGAAAAAGTAAACAGGGAGACTAACAATTCAGGGGGCTAATAATTCTGACTTCAATTGTATATATACACAATCAAGTGTTTTACAACTCATTCTCCAGCAGCTCCTCACAAGGGTGACCTCACACATTCATTTGCAGGACAACCATTCTATACACACCACCAGTTGCAACCTTTCTTCTCAAAATACATGACTTTACAGCGATAGATTATACAGATTGACTTGTTCTCTGCACACTTTTAAAGAATAAAAAGGATGAGTTTGGAGTTACAGTATTAACTTATTACTTTTTTGCTTTGTAGGATTAATGAAAGTCACTTTACAATGGCATTATTTTTATTATTTATTATTATTATTATTATTATTATTATTATTATTATTATTATTATTATTA
>CAIGQZ010032266.1:3193264-3204690 GCA_903798205.1 Danio tinwini | reverse complement strand
AATCAATCAATCAATCAATCAATCAATCAATCAATCAATCAATCAATCAATCAATAAAACAAACAAAATTACAGTGTATTTTAGTGTAAGTAGTGTACTTTATTACAAAAAGTATCAAACAGGGGTGACATGGTGGCTCAATGGTTAGCACTGTCACCTCACAGCAAGCTCCTCATGCAATAGGAAGGGCATCCGCTGTGTAAAACGTATGCTGGATAAGTTGGTGGTTCATTCCTCTGTGGCGACCCCTGATGGATAAAGGGACTAAGCCAAAGGAAAATGAATGTATAAATGAAGTATCAAACATCCAAAACAATTCTGTGCAAAACTAATATATCCTGCAAACGATGCACTTCTGACAACTGCATTAAATTGTAATAATCATTGTGAACGGTACGATAGAGAAAAGCAGGTACGATTGAGCATTTCGTCACCCTAGAATTAAAAGGTTCTATCTGACATTTTTGTCAAAATAGAAAATTGACATATCCTTTTTAAATGACAACTAATTTACATTATGGGATGTTTTTATAAGTTGTTTACATTTTAAGACTTTTAATTGAAAACAAATGTCACACACATACTGTTTGCTATATGGAATGCAAAAACTTTGAAGCTCAATATCTCAACATCATTCAGAACGCAGATAGAACATTATAATTCCAAGGTGACGATTTTACTTTTTATACTGGTTTCTTGTGACATCATTTCCTGTTTTTTGTTCACTTATTCGTAGTTTAACTACAGTAGAGTTTGGTTGGTCACATATTTTCAAAGAACACCACTAACAAATCAAGTCATCGATAGCGCTCTTACAATGTAGATTGTGTCAAAGCAGCTGAACAGCTGAAGAAAGGAGAAAAAAGCTATAACAATGTTGAAGAATATCAGGAAGGAGAGTTGTGGTAAAATGCTGCTATAGCTTTAGTTAGATTAAAGCAGATTCAGTTAAGTTTAATATACGTCACTGTCAATAGATGATCTGCTGAAAAGCAGCTTCCCTGGCCCTGACTAAGCAAACAAGAGGCAACAGTGACAACATTAACATGGACATCAGTAATTGAATTATTTGCCTTAATCTGAATAAGACAATAATATAATTGAGATGTTTACATGAGTTGCTTTTTGAATGATCCTTTTATAATCCCGTTTTGCATGTTTTAGTACATAGTTCGATTAATGTCATTGCATCACCATGCAATCCACATTTCCTCTGGAGTTTTATGTAATTTCGGGTGTTTGATTTTTTAATTTGTTGACTTTAACTGCAGTTTGGCACTTTCACTTTCATTCAGGAACATTTCATGCATGACTATGAGCATGTATGAACTGCTGGAAGAGTGCTGTTTTTATGGAATTGATACTGTACACTGTATGGGGAAAAAAAACCTCTGCATTCTATGATGCAGGTGTCTATGGTCCGTCACTGACTTAGTAGATACAGAGAATAGTGTCAAATAGCTGTGGGTGTATAGTAGGGCTGTGCAAAAATATCTATACGTCTAACTATCGCAATAATTTCTTTTATAATAGTGTATCAATAGTCCAACCTCAAGTATTGATTCAAGTTGTGCCAAACGACCTCCTTCTCGGCTTCTGTAGATGTCGCTAACTCGCGATCAACAAAACGCCAAGCAGTATGATATCAAAAATAAGCAAGAGTGAGCATGGTGGAAAATATAAAGGTGCCTCCAGCTTTTAGAGCTGACGTGTGGCTGCACTTTGGTTTTAACGCTATACCAGGGAGTACTGAATTAGACAAAAAAATGCCATTTGTAAGCTTTGCAATATATATAGTTCTCTGTTCTATCACACTGAGCAGTTCTAATAAATTGGAATGGATGGAAAATAATTGGGATTGTAATTTTAATTTACAATCTTTATCAAGTTGTCAATATAATGTGACACACATACTAATCCAAACTATTGCAATATATCACAATATTTATTGTATCGCAATATATCGGGATATATTGTATCGTGACCCATGTGTCGTGATATGAATCATATTGTGAGGCCCTTGCCAATACACAGTCCTTGTGTATAGGCTATCCTGTCGCAAAATGCGGCAGAAATTTTACATGAAGGTATTGCAGTGTTTACATGTCTGTACTGCACTTCAATAATGCGACTAAAATCAGCATACTTCACATGTATTAATTTGATTTCTGTTTAGTTCAAATATAACTTCAGTCAGATTAAATTATTTAAAAAATCACTATTTTTATGGTAGACTCTTAATCAGAGTATTGTCTTCTAATCTTATTAACTCAATTTACTCAATAGCAAGAAACCAAAACTCCAAAGTGAAGTGGAGAACATACCAAAAAAACAACAACAAATGACTAGTTCTTCTCTGGCCAAAATGTAAAGGTGCATATAGGTGCAGTCTAAAATGGCTTAAGAAGGATGAGCAACCATTCTGGAGAAGGACAAAGAAGGTCAAAGGACAGAGCTGAAGGGATCACTATGGGCTTGGTAGGAATCAGGCTTGTGCTAACTGATCAATTACACGGGGATCATATTAATCTTATTAAACCTGTCAAGTGTGAACACACCTTTTGAAGCGACTGCTGTCATTTGAATTTGGATTGCTGTCATCGAATGGCTATGGTCTCGGCTATAGGTGAAGGGTTCATGTCAGGGGAGATTTTACCAACATTGCCATGCTGTCAGTAAATTTATCCGCACTGGACTCTGTGAGGACATTGTAAAAACATTGTCAAAACATTCGTCATCAAGCTGCTCTCTCTGGTGGTTACAGCACTGCAACTTTTCAGTGCCGTGACCCCGTCGACCCAAACACCACTGTCATTACTCTTGGCTGCCAGGAGGTGGGACAGAATGAAACTTTTATAGCGCCCCAGAGAGCCCATTATCTCTCCAGGAGAAAAGGTAAATGCTATCCTTCACCTAAGCCTTTCTGTTTCCCTTCCTTTCTTTCTTTTCATATCTGCTACCTCTCCCCAGCCTTCCCTGAGCCTATCCCTTTTTTTTCTCTACGCAGCTTTTATACCTCTCATTTCCTTTTCATTCTTCATTCTCTCCAGTGCAGTAACCCATATCTCACCCTGCTCTCGACCCTCTCCGCATCCATCTCTCCTGCTTTCAGTGGGAATTTAAAATGCAAGTGATTTAAATGTTCAGGGATCCTGCTGACATGAGAACCACACAGCAATCCAGGGTTCTGTGTTTCTGGCTCCCGCTAGACTGGGTGGATGTAAGAGGACAACCTTTCCTTCCTCCTGCTGTGTCTGCCCAGGAGGGCGCGGAAACATCTGCTAGTGTTTAACTTTGATCCCATCATCCCAGAAAGCACATCTGGAGCGCCGCAGCTGCCCACGGCATGACCCGCAATCTGTCAGAACCTGTCCGCCATTTCGAAAATCTAACTGAATTGGTCAAGGCAATTTAAGTCCATTTGTGACCCACGACATTAAAATCCATCAATCTCCCTGATTTAGGTTACACTAGGGATGAATTAAACTTGTTTTTGGAACTTTGAATACAATCAAGCTTTGTACAGAGGCAATCATTAGTGATCATTTAAAAAAATTACACTGTTAGATGCACACAAACGCATACACTAAAGAAATTGTAAGCATACACTGTAAGAAATTACAGAGTTGAACTTTGTGAGAAAAGAGGTTTTAAAATTCCTTCAACATCATCAAGTACAATGTACAAACTAAAACTATATAAATTTAACAACATAAACTAACAAACTAAACCTAAGTAGCTGACTATCTAAGACAAGACAGATTGATATAAAGTGCTTTTTCAAAAGTGCAAACAAAGAGACAATATGACCACATGACACATTTCCATACCTCAAGGTGATATGGTAACCATTATAAAGTTGACATAGAAAATAAAGTTGACATAGGAAAAAAAGTAAACATTAAACATTTATTGTAATTAGCAAAAAAATGTTGCTTAGTAATAAAGCAATAAATAAATAAATAAATATGTGCAAAAAATTATTATTATTTTTATGTGGTACTATAGACTTCCCAACAATCCAACCTGTTCACCCACAACCTATTATTTGACTGTATATGACCAAATGTATAAACATTATTTAATAAAATGGAAGTGGGTAAAAGTCCATAAAATGTACATAAACATGTCTTATAATGTCTTATATATTTTTATTTAAAATGGACTAACATTCAATTCAATTCATCTTTATTTGTATAGCGCTTATACAATGTAGATTGTGTCAAAGCAGCTTCACATTGAAGTTTATAGTGAATTGAAACTGTCAGTTCAGTTTTCAGTGTTTAAGTTCAGTTCAGTTTAGCTCAGGTCAGTGTGGTTTAATATTCACTACTGAGAGTCCAAACACTGAAGAGCAATTCCATCAATGTGCAGCTCTACAGATCCCAAACTATGCAAGCCAGTGGCGACAGCGGCGAGGAAAAAACTTCACCAATTGGCGAAAGTGAAGAATTTAAAAAACCTTGAGAGAAACCAGGCTCAGTTGGGCACGACCATTTCTCCTATGGCCAAACGTCTTGTGCAGAGCTGCAGTCTAGGCGCAGTAGCTGGACCTCAGCGAAGACACGTCTGTCCTTGGAGCATCACAGGAATCAGTCTCATGCTCTCCACCACGACCACCATAGCAGCAGCTCAGGATACGGCCTGGTCCAGAAACCTGGATCGCATCAGTGGCACTGCATAGTCTGAGGGCCTCGGGATGAGTACCCCCAGGTGGAAATACAGAATAGGGAGAATAATTAGCGTAGCTGCTGTTCATAGTGTATATAAACAAGAAGCAAAATCCTGTGTGGGGCACATCATGCATCATACCGCTATGTAATGCACTTAGTGTATGCTTTGCTAAAAAGATAGGTCTTTAATCTAGTTTTGAAGAGTGAGAGTGTGTCTGAGCCTCGGACATTATCAGGAAGGCTATTCCAGAGTTTAGGGGCCATAAATGAGAAGGCTCGACCTCCTTTACTCGATTTATTATGAACATTTATTATGATCACTCTTCATATATTATATTTTAACTATCTAGGCACAAAGTCTAAAGCAAAAAGGCGCAAAAGCATTAAGGGCATGTCCGAATCCACTTTTGCTATTTTAAAGATGGAAAAATAGGCTCTGCGCCTCGGCGCATGGTCTAACAGGGTTGTGCTTATTCTCTGAATGAGTTGAGTGTGTTTTGAGCATAACATGCATTAAACCAATCAGAGTCTCATCTCTCATTCCCTTTAAGAGTCAGTTGCGTCGGGCTATGGCGCATTTGCTTTTTACATGGTGGACTTTGTAAGTGGAAAAATGCAATGTTTTACTAGCGAGAAAATAGTTAAACAGACCATCTGCAGCGCAAGGATAAAAAACGAGCCTCTTCAATTCTGCCTCTTTACTTTCTCTTTTTCTATTTCTAAATTCAATTCTAATTTCCAGGAATAAATGAACAATAATAATGAAGTGTGGTCAAAAAAGCTATAAAAGCTATTCTTATGCCCCATATGATGAGGTACACTCTTCAAAAACCTTACAAGTGGACAAATCTAAACTATTTTTTATTAAAACAAATATAAATATTTAATAATAAAAAAATGAATTAAAAATGAAATAATAATAATAATAACATACAAATGCAAATTGTCATGAATGAAGGTAGTGTTTTTTATAATTATGTAGAAAATAATAATTTTTGTAAAATTTTTATAATTAATTATTTTCATATGTAAAGATATTTGTGTATTGCTGTACATCCTGTGTGTTTTAAGCAATGTGTAAGTGTTTTGGACTTGCATAGGTGCATAACTTACACCCTCTGCACTGGACTTTAGATTTGGTTTTAGTTAAACAATGGCATGGTCTATTTCAGTTCTTCAAAATAGCTACGCGCCAACAATGTGCCTAAACAGAACCTCCTATTTGGACCAGAACACCCATGAGTCCACAACGTGGTGCAAATGGATTTGTTATTTAAACAACATGGTGCAAAACATGAAAATTAGGGTTGCGCTGGTCTGAAAATAGTAACAAATCGCACCATACACGTCTTGTGCCTATTACACCAGGTGTATGATAGGGCCCTTTATTTTGAGAATATATACAAGTAACGATATGCAACATAACAATAGAAACTTTATTTAATTGTATTACTTTATTTATATTTAATATGCTTTCTGTAAATATTTCAAATTTGGAAACCACTTGATCATTCTGCTGAAAACAATTAATATTATGTTATCACATAAACATTAGTATCACATACATAACCATAAAATTCATTATCTAAGTTCAAGTTGTGTGTAGAAAAGTTGTAGATGTGCAACCTCTGACAGATTGGTTTATAATGTATTAGTTAGAAAGGGTGGCATGGTATCTGATGTCTGCAGATGGAGGTGTCAGAGGAGAGAGAATTTGATTCAGAAAGTTTTAATGGGCTGTGGCCCCTGTACACAAGCCCCTGTTGAGACCCTGGAGGAAGCCCTTCAATATGGAGCCTGATTTGCTGACTCACAGCCACATACTATGCATTTCTCATTGCCTGAATGCATATGTAATCAAAAAGTTTTTTTTTTCTTTTAGAGAAATCTGCATAGGTTTCAAAACGTATTGCTGTCAAAGATGCATTGCATAAGCTTTTATTTTTTTAATCAAATCTAAAAGAAATAAAAAGCTCTGTTTGAGAATTTAAAATGATAGCTTATCAGTGTAAAAATTCTCAGTATCGAACTTTATAAACTAACCTAATCTTAAAATGCATCACGGATTATGCTAAAAAATAAGTCTAAAAAGAAATCCAGGTCAGATTTAAGAGAGCTTCACTTTCCCACTCGTTCAGGTAGTCAGATTGTGAACTTAATCTTTACAGTTATCTACTGATTTGAAATAATGACAAAGCAAATAGCATCATTTCATGGCTGGGTTATCTCAAATGAGACAGTAATTGAAGTAAACAGCGACTCACCAGGATGTTATTTGTGTATATAAATAAACAAAGATACATTCCACTTCCGATTGCTCATTGATTGCCTAATATCTCATTGTTCACGGCTGTTTAAAGCTTCTTACTGTAATAGGATGAGACAGACTTCAAATCAAAAAAAGATTCATTTACTCACAATCTATCCAGTACTGCGAGATGCCTCTCTGCAATAGTGTAACTTTTGGTAGACAGAATACAACAGAAAGGCACTGAAGGACATCCAGGCAAAGAAATAAATCAGCTGGAGCTCTGATCCAATGAGGAAAACTCTCCAGAGGGAACATCTGCTGGAAAACCTTCAGAGCTTCACCACGGTAAGGTGGTGCTCACTCATAAAGGTGTCACTAATTAAACTCTTTCTGCACATTCTTGGTAGAGTCAAAAATCTGATGCACAATTATATCTAAAACATGTGAACAGAGATCAGCCAAAGCATGACACACTTTTACATTATATTTTTAACCCAGTCAATGAATTGGTCTATATTTTAACCTAATTTGGGTTAAAACAACTCATCATTTTTGATATAATATTGTACAGCCTAGTTGTTCAAAGTGCAGTATTTATAGCTTTTTATGAATATTCTACATGAAACACAAGAAAGTGTTTGCTTACTTTGTGTTTAATTCTATGCTTTATCAGGTCAAGAATCATCTAAATAGTATGACATTTTTTAAATGAATTATTTATACTATTAATGTAGCTTAATGTCTCACATGCATCATATTGAAAGTTAGCTGGAGAAAAGCAAACTGCTGAACATTAGATGCTTTTAATAAGTGCCCTCCATCAACTCTAAATGTACTTCAGCTGCTCAATGTTCCTCAGACTGTGACTGGAATCAGATGCTACAGTAGCTCTTGTTTCTTGCTTTATAAAAGAATTTCGATTTTATTTTAGAATGTCAATAATTTTTAACTGCCCCTATTGTTTTTTACTAGTAGTATTTCCTTTCATCTAGTGTGTTATGTCAATGTTTGTGAATGTAAAAGGTCTGCAAAAAGTCAAAGATTAAAGTGCATGATAAATGTTATTGTCTCTCAAAAGAAAGAACCAATTGCCTGAGAACTGCCTGAGTCATCAGTAATTCCAGTCTTACTTTCTACAAAACACCTATGAGTTTGTAGCTGGTTTTTATATTGCCAAACGATAGTCTTCATGAACAATGTGAATAAAATCTACTTTTTACCTAATTGATTACACAAAGTGACAATTAATTATTATAATTAACAACCATGCATTTTTTTTCAACTAAACAGCTAGAAATATTTGCAGACTGTATTAATATTGAGCATTTTGCTAATTTCTTTTACAAAAAGGAAAGCAATTCAAGCAGGCTTGAAATTATGACAATGTTGGCGTGGGTCAGTGGCGGATCTAGGAATTTTGTAAGACAGGGCCAAGGTAAGGCCACAGTTTGCGAGGGGTGGGGGGTGGGCAAGTTATTCAATTGGTGCTTGCACTATATGTTTAAAACACATAACTTTTTTTGTCCTATTAAAAATACAGCATATATTACTATATATAGGCCTATCATATTTTTTAGGGGTTAATTTTACATCTGCAAACATGTCAGAAATCCTAATTTTACCTGCAGCGTTTCTGTAAGAAACATGGGGGTTAGTTTACACTGCCCATATTAGCAGTCAGAAAATACATATTCATCGATATCATACACTCCAAGATCCCTTTAAGCTTACAGGAGACATTGCATGCGTCTTTGATCAAGATTGTAGGTTTTATCATAATTTTTTATTTATTTATTAAAAAGCTGATTCTCACAACAAACAAATATTTCCCCCCTATAGCATTCATTAGATGAAAAAAAAAACTTGCATAATCTAAAGAAGCTGTTTCAATAGTTTAGTGTTATATGCTAAGCACTCAAGCTATCTTCATTCCCACATGCTAAAAAGTAACTATGTTATAGCTGGTGCATTTTGGTACATTTTTTATTTTTTTGTAGTGTGCCTAGACAGTGAAAGCAAAGGACAGACAGGTGTGTTCCTGCAGAAATCTGTCAGATGTTGTTGGTTCTGGATGCACAGACTCTTCATTCAAGGGCAGCCTTCTACCTTTGCAAGAAATTGAAACAAATTTTAAACTGACTGAACACTTAAGATATATACACTATCCCTGTAAACTCTTACAATTTATATGTTAAAAGTTATTAAATAAAATAAATACACTGTATACCACAAATGCACAGACACACATTGCTTGTATACATGGTTTATAGAGACTCTCCAAATGCATAATGTATTTTATACAGTAAAAAACACTTCTAATATGGCCCTACTCCAAGAAACCTGTGGCAGACTCTGAATTTCAAAAAAAGGGGGAGAAATTATTATAATGTTAAAGGGATAATTCACCCAAAACTGAAAATTGTCATCATTTACTCAGCCTTCACTTGATCCAAACATCTTTGACTTTCTTTCTTCTGTTGAACACAAAATAAAATATTTTAAAGCAAGCTGGAAACCTGCAAACCATTGACTTTCTTAGTATTTGTTTTTCCTACTAAGTAAATGGTTATATGTTCCCCTTCATAGGGAACTCCAACATGTGTCTGTAAACAGACTTTTGGGAGTACTTCAGACGACCAATCGCTTCTGATGATAAGAAAACGGGCCAATGAAATGCCAATTAAATTGGCGGAGCTGAGCTCTACAGCTGTGGCTGATGAGCTCATCAGGGCTATATAAGCCAGCTGCTGGAGTCAGATCCTTAGAATTGTTGCTTCAGAGCTGATCGTGAGCTGAACAACTTCTGCTGAGCTGACTTCCAGAGAAGGAAGCCTTACCTTCACCAGTGCGGAAGCAAGACGTGCGAGTGGCGGGCTGGGTTTCCCGTCCTCCGGGCGTTTCGCTGGTGATCTAAAAGAGATTTTCCTAAGAGAGCAACACAGTCAATCAACACGTCTTTTTCAAGACGCTGTTCTGACTGTGCGTTTCTGGATGCGGTGGTTCCTATCTCCGGATGATGGGCACGGGTATCGCATTACAGGTCTGGGGGTCCAGCATGTCGGTGCGGTGCCCGCGGACAGCTTATGCTCTCACTGCGAGGGCGTGGTTGTTGCATTGCTGAGATCGCGGCTTCGGCCACCTCCGTTGCTCCCCGTGAAAGCGGTTAGCACGCGGGCAGATCTGAGGATCACAGTGGGGGTTTATCCGTCGCCTCCGGGCCCGCGGACCCCCCACTCCTCCACAGCGTGCCCCATCCAAGCTTCGGGTGGTTGTACGGTTCATCTCCCGGGATGCCCGCGCCTCCGCCTGATGACACCGGAGATCAAAGGTCCATCGCGACATCGGAGGGCGAGCTGTTATGCTCGGATGACAGACTGGGCTCGCTTCCATCCCACGGGGTGCAATGCGCAGTCACGGTTCTCGAATCAGACGTAACAGCTGCGCTTCCTGGGCTGCTTCGGCAGTGCGGCTGGAGATGGCTTGTCCCCCAGTCTCACCGCCGGACCGACTAGAGGGTGTGACGTGCGGGCTGTTCTAAGATTAATCTTCCAGCCCCCGTCCCCTTCTTCCCAGGGGCGCACAGTGAGCACACGCTGGCATAGAGGGCGTTTTTCTCTGCCCGGTTCACGTGTGTTTCCGCCTTCACCTCCCTTAAAGGCGAGGCGGCCAGTGGGTACGAAGCTATTTTCTCAGGTGGTGGGCGCCGCCACCTGGAGGGGTAAACTAAGACCCCCGTCTAAGGCGGGTGGGTTATCTGTGTCTATCAAGGCCAGAGCCCACACCGCTGCGGGCCATGCCGCATCTGCCGTGCCCCACGGCCTCCTGGCTGTGCTGCACAGGGGCGGTTCTTCCCCAGGCTTATGCGTAAGCATCTCACGGCGATCGACTATGCTCTCATGACATTCAAGTCGGCCGTCCGTGCCCTGGGGAAGACGATGGCCACATAGTGGTCCGGAAATGCCACCCTGGCTTGCCCTGTAGATATGCGCCGCGCTGACAAAGTACGCTTTCTTAGTGTGCCCATATCCCAGGCAGGCCTTCTCGGCGACACCATCGGGGATTTTACCCAGGAATCCTCAGTGGTGAAAGCAGCCGTGCGCGATGGAGCAGGTCATCTCTTGGTGGGCTCTCCCCATCAGACCTGTCCGCGCTGGCTGCTCCTCGCCGAGTGCGCTCTTCCCGCCCGCGGGGAGTTGACGCTCCCGTCACAGGTCGCCGTTAAGTCCAATAACTGGACTGCGAAGCGAACCTGAGGCGGGCCACTTGGAGAGGAGGAGAACCGTTCTTTCCCCGGTGGAGGCCGGGGCTCCCCCGCGAATGTATAATGAGTAGCGATCCGAAAAGAGCGGCTTTTCCTCCCTCTGGGTGTGGAAGCCCAATTGCTGCCAGCATGGGACGCACTGCCTTCCAGCTCTCAGCTTTGGTGCATTTCGCCACAGGCTTGAGGGCGCCAGAGGATGAGCTCCTTTCTCGCACCTCCAGCCACTCCGCGGGATCCTGGG
>CAIGQZ010032266.1:3093371-3123814 GCA_903798205.1 Danio tinwini | reverse complement strand
GGGAGTAAATGATTAGTTTCTGACTGAACTATCCCTTGAAGTCCTCTTAAGCCTGGTATTTATGTGTGAGATGAACATTCATGCTGACAACACTTAAAAATCGATCTGATTCACTATAATAAATTAGCAGAAAAACGGCTGAAGTCAGAAGCAATTTTAAAAGCCAGAGCATGAAGCAAAAAAGGACGAGTTTAGACAATGCCTCAACCTTTCTAAGAATTCTCACACATCTTCCAGCACGAGTGTGGCAGACGGGGCAATGTCTTGTGTTTGAGCAGTGAGTCGACGAGCTAGAACACAGTTGGAGACACTCTCACACACACGTCTGAGTTTGGACGCCAGGAGAAGTGTGAACTGGGAACTGTTTCTGCAGAAAGTGAAACTCTGCAAACACAAGCATGAGCTGCCCTCTGCAAGAAAGAACAAAAGATGAGATGCCAGAGTGCCACGTGAAGTGTTGTTTGTATGCAGTTCTACTCGTACAACATAATCATCCTATTTAGACACTTCTAGTTATTAAGTGCAGCAGTTCTCAACGCCAGCACTCACTGTAAACACAAAATAACTGTAAGAAAGTCTAGACTGGGGCGACGCAGTGGCACAGTAGGTAGTGCTGTCGCCTCACAGGCGTCACTTGGAGTTTTTGTGTGGAGTTTGCATTTTCTCCCTGCGTTCGCGTGGGTTTCCTACGGGTGCTCCGGTTTCCCCTACAGTCCAAAGACATGCGGTATAGGTGAATTGAGTAGGCTAAATTGTCCATAGTGTATGAGTGTGTGGATGTTTCCCAGAGATGGGTTGTGGCTGGAAGGGCATCCGCTGTGTAAAATCGAGCTAGATAAGTTGGCGGTTCAATATTTCCTATATTATATAAACTTCTTGATTCAATTCAATGCATCTTTATTTCTAAAGCGTTTTTATATGTAGATTGTGTCAAAGCAGCTTTACATAGAAGATTATACTAAATTGAAACCGTGTCAGTTCAGTTTTCAGTGTTAAAGTTCAGTTTAGCTCAGTTCAGTGTGGTTTATTATTCACTGCTGAGAGTTCAAACACTGAAGAGCAAATCCATCGATGCACAGCTCCACAGGTCCCGAACCATGCAAGCCGGTGGCGACAGTGGCAAGTAAAAAAACTTTACCAATTGGCGAAAGTGAAGGATTAAAAAACCATGAGAGATACCAGGCCCAGTTGGGCACGACCATTTCTCCTATGGCCAAACGTTTCGTGCAGAGCCGCAGTCTAGGCACCGGAGGTTGGAGAATGCTGGACGTCTATCGTGGAGAAGCTGCAGGTGGGAGTGGTCACCGGCTGGTGTACAGGCTGGTCCTTCAGAATCAGTGCGAGGACTTTTCTGACACTGGGGTCTGCCATTACAGATTATTAAAACAAAAGAGACATGGTAAGTTTTGTATTTTTCTAGGAAAAGGAACGGAGGCAGTTTTGTTATAGGCTCTGTTTTGTTATAAATATGCATACAGTGAAGATAATAGTCATATAAATATGCAGCAACACAACGCCTTAACATTTTTGGTGTCTGTTAAGTTAATATCAAATTGAAAATAGGCAGTTTCTTATATCAAGTTTTCATTTTATTGTTAGGATAGTGAAACAACGTAGCCAGGGGGATGTAAATGACGCTATAAAGTAGCCTACACTGTTCCCTTTAAAGATGATGTGTCCTCTGGAGTTAGTTTTCCATATTAACTTGTGAAGTCTGAAATAACAAGGAAAGAATGCAAGACTTAACTTTGTGCATTTAATATTGAGAAAAAAAAACAATTAAATGTCTGCAGCCACGCCTCCATTTTCAGGTGTCTCCGTTTTTCCCCATCCACACTGACATGAAGCAGCAGCATTTAAAACCAAAACAGCCTCTTCAACGTTTTTAAAACTCTCCAATTTGGGGGCTCGAAAACTCTGGGTTAGTGTGGACAGAGGCGTAACCATAGCAAAATTTGCAAAACAAAACATGTTAGTGTAAATAGGGTTATCCAGCCTGATCTCACCAGAAAACTTAAGTATTTTACGTTTTGTCAGTTTAGTGGCTAATTCGTACAAATTCAGTCGTACAAAAATGTACGATTTTAAAAAGGAGGCGTGGCACCCAACCCCACCCCTAAACCCAACCGTCATTTGGTGATAAGCAAATCTGACTAAATTGTACAAATTAGATCATACAAATTCATACAAATTAACCATTGAATCAAAAAGTTACAAATTGCTGTGAGATTGTGTTGGACTATCAATTGAAAGTTGATGTTTTTTTGGCGACGCTACAGAGAAGCCATTTGGCGTTTTTCAAAAGCAGTTCTCAGGACCCAGTTTATCTAGCAATGTGAAGCATTTACAGATCAAATCCAAACCTCCCAATCTCCACACACATCATATCAAGCATGCAAAACCTATGATTTTAAACCAGAATGATTATGAATGTACATAAGTACGTTCATAATAGCCAAAGCTGGACTGTAAAACAAGCTGCTTTACAGGTATTCTGCATAGCAATATTAAAAAGCACATTATCTGAAACATCAATAAAAATTGCTTCATGAGATCACATATTGACCTTGATGACAATAATATCTTGGTGTGTGATGTGCCATAATTTGTAAAACCTGTATTGTGTACATAATGTAGATTTAAATAGAAGAAAAAGCATGATGATTTTCCTTAGTGATGCAACCATATTACATAATTGGTTAGTATTTAAGTAACACTTACAGTCTAAGGACTCATTCATACAGAATGCATCTTTGCATCTAAAAAGATGAGATTCAGGGCTCAGAAGCAGCTTTTAAAACAGTACAGTGGTGTGCATGAAGGTATCCAGACACAGTCACTGAGTGCCTGCAAACAGAAACGTGCAATGCTCGCCCTGTCCCCAATTTTTTCAGATTTTTCTGGCTTACTACTTTGGAACTGACCCTGATAATCAGTACTACATGTAAAAAGTAAAGTTCTTTTATTTTGATAAGACTTTTAAAAGACACAAGAAAAGAGTGTTAAGTAAATGAAAAGCATGAACTAAAATGTAATTATATGGATTGCTATTATATTTATCATTCATTCATTCATTTATTTTATTTTCGGCCACAGCGGAATGAACCGCTAACTTATCCAGCATATGTTTTATGGAGCGGATGCCCTTTCAGCTGCAACCCCTCACTGGGAAACACCCATACACACTCATTCACTACAGACAATTTAGCTTACCCAATTCACCTACTGTATAGCGCATGTCTATGGACTTGTGGGGGAAACCGGAGCACCCGGAAGAAACCCACGCTAATACGAGGAGAACATGCAAACTCCACACAGAAATGTCAACTGACCCAGCCAAGCTTTGAACCAGCGACCTTCTTGCTGTGAGGCAACAGCGCTACCCACTGCGCCACCGCGCCACCCCTCGTATTTATTATTAAATGTATATTTATATTTATATGTATCATGCTTGGAGTGAACAGGACTTTTAAGAGTTTGGAGTAGCTGTTCTTTGTCCTCTATTGAAATTAGTTTGACAGTTTCAGCCACAATTTTCTTAACCACACCCCTTTTACTGTTAGTTTGCTATGAGGGAATGATTTACAAAAAGAAAGCCCCGCCCCTACTCAATTTCAGATGGAAGTGTATCATCATACTGAAATAAAAGTCTCAGCAACCTGTTTCATGTAAACTTTGTCAATCAAACATGCCCATCAAATGTGTGTTTACATTGAAAACTAACAGAGAAGTCCTAATAACATCATAAAGATCCAAACCCCCCCCCCCCCCCCACTATAAATACCTCTTTGTCTAGTGAAATGCTTCCATAGATGATAAAGGTTCTTCATTGAAACCAAAAATATATATTTCTATCTTCACAAGTGTATGGCAACTCAATTAGAAGATCATGCAAAGAACTTATGCAACGCAAGCCACTGAAATGATAAGAAACTACAATAATTTCAGACTTCAAAAAGATGGTATTATACTTGATCAGAAGCAAAATGACAACCGTTCCATCTTAATTTAGTATGCTTGCTTGAAACTGTTCTAGGACCAGGTCAAGGACTCTCTATCCTATTATACCGATTAGACTCAATTCCAGCTGTCCTGAGCTCTGTAATGCTATCTCGACATGGCCAAATCTCATTTTAAACCTGTCTTGCTAAGTCAAATAAAATCGGATGCGGTTGTGGTTGTCCAGAATTCCAAGTAAACATTAAACATGACAGGATCGTCTTTAACATTTCCATCACTGTACCGCTGTTTTTTTAAAGCCCCACCAAAATGACCCCAAAATGAAGTTTTGACCAATGTAATCAGAGCCAATAGGATCCAATTCTCAATGTTTTGTTCTGCAATACGCTGATATGATAAAGGACATTTGTTGTACATCTGTTGACCTCAGGGATCGGCTGGGACGAAAAGCAGGCCGGGACAAAAAGTATGCTGGCAAAAAAAAATTCAATTACACTAGGGGGAAAACATAAAGTAAAGTGTTTAGATGGCTGCAATGATAAAAACATTGAACAGAAATAACAAATACAAGGGGTCAAATCTAGATTATCAATGCATTAAAAATAAAAAAATAAAGATTGAAATAAATATAAATAATACTATAATTAGGTTTGTGCTTAATTTATTAAGAAAAATAATCTCAGGTCAAGATTATATTACATAAGCTTTAATGTTATGTATGTAACAAAACAATTAAAAAAATCACATATAATTAAAAATGTTATAATATATTAATAGAAACTTTAATTTCAATTGAAATTTTAACTGTTACTTTTTTTTCCACAACATCCATACACCACCATGGCTTTTAGCAGGAGACAGATGTGATGGGTGCTGACAGATGTGGGATAAGGAAGCCGATAAATGAAAAGTAGTACTGAAAAAAGGGCTGCTTAGAAAAAATCCTTGTGTTAGAGCAGATGCAATTCTGTAAAACGACCGCTAATACAGTATGTGAAATAAACATGTGATTGCCCAGTGCTGCACCCCTGAATACATTTGTATATATTTATATCTATGATATTTGCTTTCTACAGCTGAGAAAAGTCACAATGTTACATACGGCAAGTCCCTAGTTGACCTCCTGGAGCTGAAAACCCGTTGTATTTACTGTGTGCTTGATTCTTTATTCCTCAGTCAGACCCCAGTATGTCCCAATGCTCCTCATCAGCATCCAGCAACACACAGACTCTGCTTTACAATACAGTCACACTGTTTTGGGATCTTTTTTCTTCTACTTAATGATAACATCTGGGCGTCACAATATAGTGTGAGCAAAGCATACGTATTTTTTGACAGAAACAACCTTGCAATTCAACTACAAAGTCATTACCCACATAATGCCTTGATATGCAAAAAATCTAATCAAAGGTAAAGTATGTCTCTCACCCTTAATTTTTTTTTCTCTGCTCCTTTGTTTCTCATGGTGTATCGTTGTGCGCCAACACTGCCAACCCACACAAAGCTTTTAATTTTTAATGTGCTGCCTCCTGCCTGGCCATTAAAAAAAGCTTCAGCGCATTTTCTTCATTTTTCCGTCTAAGTGCAGAAAACTCTATTGTCATTGCGCTATAACAGCCTCCCACACACACAAACACATATGCACTGAATCTTTCTTTATTATTTGAGGTAAAAAAAAAAAAAAAGCTAGATTATTATAGTACAGCGTACACACTCTCCAGCTTAAACACACACTTCTTCTGATTTCTGCTCATTAAAAATGAACAAAAATAGGTAGGAATACTTTTTTCTGTGATTATTTTCCTATTCACTGACACACACGCACACACATAATCCACAATCAATGTTCCCTCTATGAAATGGGCCCACAAGAGCCTCTCTGCAAGCTGCTGCTTATACAAAAGACGAGCGAACAATATCCAGTTTAACTAGACATCAGGTGTCAGGCTCTCTCCAGCAAACCCCCAACTGAGGGAATGAAAAATGTGAACAAATCTTCCTTCCATTACTTCAGAAACACCCAAGAGGAGTGTGTTGCAGCACAAAATCAATGTGTAAGCGGCAAAAACAAATCCAAATTCAAAGCCACCAGAGAGAAAGTACACGACTGAAAACCAGATAACAGCAAGCGACAGTTTTAACTGCAGCAGAATTGTTGGAAAACACATCATTAAATGACCTAAGAGATGAACACGTATCACAGTTTCAAACTTTCACTGGTGTTATTTTTGTAACCTTTCTTGTCCTTGCTAATGCCCAGAGATTGTTATGTACATTGTATCTGTATAATTCACAATTGTTTGAATATTTTCATATTTTATGACCTTTTATTTCTACACTATATATATTTATTTACTTACATACTTGTAGAGTAATGGCTGTTGCAAACATATGTTAAACTCTAATATTACAGTTTACTGTAGACTTATTTCCAAAACCTTAAAATATGGTTTATTACAGTGTATAGCAGTGTGTTTATGTGTTCTTTATTCAGCTGATTTATTCATTCTTTTATTTTATTTAAAAAATTGTCACCATATACTATACGTGTACCTAATTAAAGCTCATTCTGATTCACTCCATGCTTATGTATTCTAGCATAAACAGCATGTTGCAGAAAAACTGTCAAGTAATGGCCAAGATTGATTGATTGATTGACTCACTGACTGACTCATTTATTCCTTCATTGACAACAAGGTTATTATAGGCAAGGAAAATGAACGAAAAATGAAAACTAGAATAAAAAACAACACTTTCGTTACTGAAACTAACCAAAATCATAGCAAAAACATCCTTTGTTTTCAACTTTGTAAATGTATTTAATACCTACTGTAAGCCATTTAGAAGTAAATCTATTTGCTTCATGCTGCAGGTGTTTGACTGTACGACCCCTCAGAGTCTGTAACTTAATCCCGATGCCATTGACCAGATCAAGCCAGTCCTCCTCCAGTCATCCTCGCTATTGCTCCCGTGACAAAAACAACAGCTGGACATGACAGCAGCACAGTGACAATATTAAATACGATTAGAGCAGACACTTTATTTCTGTATAAGTCCTTGCAATCCTGAACAAATCCTTCTTTTTAACCAGATCTTCTAAGTGAACCGGTTGAACTAATTCACCAAATCAAACTGAATCATTTGAAATGATTCACGTTTCCAGTAATGTTAAGCACTTATCCACAAACTACTTACTTATTTACATGCCTGATACCCCCCTCTGACTCCAAATAAACCAATATCTACTGAGTTATTCAGTTATTAGAACAGTACACTACGATCAAATTTGAGAAGCGGAGAACGGATAATACTGCGCATGCATGATTCAACTGATGGTGAACCAAACACAAACAGCACATGACAACAACTAAAGCAGGTAAACCAGGGCTTAAATGAAAGGATCTGGTGAAACAAGTTTATTTCATAACAGAAAGTCGTAATGGAATTTAAAAAAGTGAATCATGCTTCAGTTGAGTTAAAAAACTTAATTTTAAACATTTCAGATCAATGTTTTAACTGATTGAAATTATGATTGCTGACTACATATTTTTGATATGCTAGTCCATCACTACTGTGTATTTACCTTCAGAAGTAGCTTTGCACACATATTTTACTTAGTTATTTGATTTTGAGGATGGGTAGATGGCAGTGGTCGATGATAGGGTTCTTGTGTCAAAAAATGTAGCCTATCTTTGGTTGAGTTTTAATTACACAAAATTTATTCTGGTGATTTTGAATCTTGCACCTAACAAATATCCTAATTTAAAAAACAAAAACTGAAACTAATAAAAACTAAACTAAAACTAAGCAATTTCAAAATATTAAAACTAATAAACACTAGTAAATCTCCCTCTCAAAACTAAATAAAACTGAGTTTGAAAGTCAAAACGAAATAAAAACTAAACACAAAAACTATAATAACCTTGATTGACAGTATTTGCTCAAGCCAATAGACTAAATGTGTGATAAGCTTTTTAGGTCACACAAAATAAGCGTGTAGTTTCGCAAAAAAAGGTACTGAGTAAATAGTGTTTTCCATACCCTTGTTAGTCTGCTTGGTTACTCATTAATTAATGATTAGTTCATTATGCGGCACAAAAAAGTATATAAGTTCATATTTAAATTTAAAGATGCAGATAAAAAAAGCCAATGACCCATTTACTATTAACTGTAGTTGTAAACAGGGTTTAAATATAAAAGACTCACCTGTTTTTCTATGAAGGGTGAGATATACACAACAGATGGTGGTGATTACTTCAAAACAGCTCTTAACAATAACTAATGGCTAACAGCGGACATAACAGTAAAAAAAAAAGAGACTGCACACTCTCTCTGCGTGTTTGGACATGGCCTTGAGGAAGACAACATCCACATATGGTGTTGACCATCACGCTCCGAAGCGACAGACGGAGCACACTCATTACCTAACAAAACCACAGACAGCGTGTCGAGGGGAGCTTTCAGACAGAGCAGTGGCACTGCGGTGTGCAGAGAATGCCAAGGAAAGGAGAGTTTTTCTCCTTTGTCTTGACACTTACCGACAATTTGACGTGGCTATAAAGACCAGAGCTTGGTCAGAGCTTCTGTTTTAGGAAAAAAATCAAATGTAGGATGTTTATTTATTTATTTTGTTTATGTGACAGCTGCACATTTAGGGCTTAGCTTTTGTTGCGTTAGTGCTGATTATACATCATTAAAAGCACTCACTTAATGAGTAAAGCATCTGTGTTTTGCTTTAATCAATTATGTCCTGCATCATCATGAGATGGATACTGTACATCTGATGTTGTTTCCATTTAAACCAAGCATGTTTTTGCCTCTATGGAAATTACCACAATTAGCCAAATCTCCTCATGTGTTGTGTTGGTCCATCTCACTTAATGGTCTGAGAGCTAACGTTAATGATACACAAGGACTGATTTACCTAAAGGTTAGTAGTCTAGATCAAGGGCTCCCTGGGTTTTTTCAGCATGGGTTTTTGAGTAAAATATTTATTGAAGTAGCCCTCATGGAGTCATGGGTGTTCCTGTCTAGAAAGGTGGTGTGTTAAGGTGCATTGTTTGCACGTTGCTATTTTGAGAAACTAAAATAGACTGCGCAATTGACCAGCTAAAAGCTGGTCTAAAGTCCCACGCAGAACAAGTTAGTTATGCATCTTAAATGCGTACACATTGCTTAATAAACATATACAGAAATACACAAATATCTTTACAAATGAAAAAGTTATTACATGATTAAAGGATTAAAATATTACAAAATCTATTACTTTCTACATAAATATAAATACCACTTCCTCCATGCATTCTTCGTGTTTTATTTTCAGTTTATTTATGACAATTTGATTTTTTTTAGCAGTATTATTTATTATATGCATATTTATATTTGTTTTAATAAAAACAAGCTTAGATTTGTCCACCTGTCAGGTTTTGGATCATATTATGCAAAAATAATGCATAATATGTGCACAATCATGTGCTTTAGACTTTGCGCCTAGATCGTTAAAATAGAGCCCTATATATGCACTCTATTTTAGGGATGCACAGACATAAAAGTCTGTGTCAAACCAAAAATTTAACATGCATTTGGTTGAAAACTGAAGCAAAATTATTTTGTACACTGTAAAAAGCAATTATTTACTTTACTTAAAATGATGAAACCCTTTGTCAGTTGGAATTGTTAAGATGAAAATAATAAAATTCCAAAATTATTACACACATAGTTTATTGAATTGAATTTTAAGGCAGTGGGTTTACTCATTTTCTCAACTAAAAGCTTTTGACAATGTATAAAACTGGTTGCATTAATAATAGACTTTTAAATTTCATGAAATGTTATTTTATAATTAAGATAATATAATTTCATATAAATTAATAAAACAAACACATATGTTTATTGTGAAAGTATCGCAACAAATTGGGAAAAAGTAGAACTAACTTAAACATTCTTCTTCGTTCAGTTCTCATTCTTCACTGCTAAAATCTAAAATGTGCTGGATCCCTGCTTTACTTTGATGTTCCCCGTGTGCTAAGCAATGTACAGTATAGATCATGCTGGATGGTTTTCCTGATAAGGTCGGTTCAACAATGTGTAGTGATAAGCTGTAAAGTCAGGAACTTGTGTATTGATAATTGAATTGATCACAAATGTTTCTGTATTATGGGTCAATACGTAATTTTCATATCCAAAACAAGTTCATGTTTTAAAAAAATTCCCAACATTCCTGCTCTGAATGTGCTTGTTAACATACTTTACAGCTTACAGTATGTGGCTAACGTTACAATACAATCTCTGACCTAATTCAGAAAGACCAGAGTAATGACTTTTATCAATGCACATGTATTATGCACTATAGTCAGGTGATGACATTTTTATTTTTTTTTTCTGTAAAGGTAAGGTAAACTGCAATTAGTGTAATGTTTATTGACTAAGGTCAGCACACTGAAACAGCATAACATGCGAGTTGATGAGCTGAATCAATTTCATTCCACAAAAGCTACATAAATGTATACACTAACCATTTAGAAATGTCCTGGCTCAGTCTAGAAGTGATAACCTCTCCATCATTGTCTGACTGTGGTTTAAACATGCAAGGCTTTAATCCATTATTGCAAGACTAAGTGTTGTGTTATTAAGAGGTGGGAACCAACACGGTGGAAACACAACAACAAGATGCCGAAACCAGTGATTCCTGTTGAGGCAGTGACACTCCAGACTTGGGAATTTCTCCAGTATATGAATGAATGAAGTTTTTACACGTAAAGTTTTTGAGCAATGCATTTTCTTACTGTTTGTAATAGACTTTTTTTTGTCATATTTATTGTTTGTTGCAGGACTCTTTGTCTGGTCTAATATTTATGACACAATGTTTGGACTCAACCTCATGTGTCAATAATCCATTTTTGCGTGTTTGATATGTTGCAAGTTTTTAATGTGTGTATTGGGTGGATGAAATGTGTGACAGTTGAACCCAGTGAAAAATATAAAAGTGTGAATTCTATTAAATTGATTTTTACTGCAGCTTTTGTGTTGTGAAATAATTTAAAAATATATATTAATTTTACATTGATTTGTGATTGTTATTTACTATTATTAGAAATATTGGTAAATATAAAAGTAGCAATGGATGAGACAACAAAAAAAACAATGTTTAAGTCATATTTAACCCAGGAACTTGGTTAACCTAACCTATTGTTTTGTGTCAAATAAACAAGCCAGCATTCTGGGCTAAATGAGTAAACCAAGCACTTGGGTCAAAACAACGCAGAGCATTTTCTGTCCTATAGTTACCCAGCACCTAAGTTAGGTTTGGGTTATTTTTCAGCCCAGCTTTTTTTAGTGTATTATTCTCTAACATTGGATATTTGCTTGTTTTTGTTGTTTCTTGAAAATTATGTGTGAAGGCTCCGCCCTCTTCTGGAAAGCTGCAACTCATTTGCATTTAAAGAGAAACACAAAAATTGTCTATTTTTGTTCACATACAAACAGGGTAAGTTTAACAAGCTATACTATGTTACTCAATTTAACAGGCACTAGAGATTTTTTTTGCACCATTATGTGATTAGATCATTTTCTTTTTTTCCTGATCTAATGTAGATAAAACTGACTACAAAGGACAAATGTGTGTACTTCACTGTAGATCATTCATGTTAATATTCCACTCATGGCTGAACTTATAACCTGAGTCGAGCCTAGTGCGATTTACATAAAAAGTGCCCAAGGCCTAAATGTACAGAAACTCTCAAGGTGTGTTCAAGTGCATGACCGTAATTTTGAGTAAAGTTTTAAACTGTCATGTAAAGAGAGATTGTCTGTAAGCACATGATGACCCAAGACGTATCTGAAAATATACCTGTAAAATGTACAATTTGAACACACTATGTTTTCTGTGTTGTACTGTGGAAAAAAACAAGTAATTACATTTATTTGTTTTTTTATAATGTATTGAATTATTTAATTAAATGTATTATTATTGATATTGCTATTACAATTTAGAATCAAATATGCCCACTTTTTAGTTTGTAATATAACGATTTTAAGTATAGCTTAAATGTAACAGTACTTTGTCCATTGTTATACTGTTTATCTCTCCAGCAACTAAAATCCACTACAAAATCACTCAAATATCTTACAACACTTTTCAAATGTAAACAAAAGCCCTTTTTCACACAGTGATACCAGTAAATATCCGAAAGATTTCCGGAACAACTTTACCAGTAAAAAAAAAAAAAAAAAGTGCTGTTCACATAGGCAAGGACATTCCGGAATTTTTTCCAGAAAAGACTGTTTACACATCCATTCCAAAATACCTGTAAATTCTGACATCATTAATCAGAAATGAGCTCGTATGTGCTTGTATTTGTAAACATAGAAGGGGTCGAGCTTTAGTTGATGATTTAAATTTTATTTAAAGCTTTAGGATTCAATGCAGCTGCTTTGTCCCAGAGACATCCAAAGGCAGAAGTGCAATCCGCAGCTAAATGTTTACACATTTGACTACATTACAAATTCTTTGGAGAGATAAGTATTGTGAACAACTTGTGGAGGTGAAGCCTATGGAGGAACACTTCCGCATACCAAGATGTACATAATATGTGTGTGTGCTGGCGCTCACCAGCTACTTCACGTCCACACGCGTCAAGCAACTGAAGCAGAGCTTTAAGGTAAACAAACAGAGGTTTATCATTAGCATTTTATCGATAATTTTTTACACAGTTGGCATTAAGGAGGAACATAGAAACGATATCTGACAAACATCTAGCAGCTAAATGTGTCTGAAAAAATATGCAAAAGCTTTTATTTTCATAAACAGCACGGATGTGAATGTGTCTGAATGTTCTGATTGGCTGAAGTATACGTCTAACATCAGCGCATTCTAAACCTGAACGCGTTCTTTCCGACAATTTTCCTTCTGCGTTTACACAAAGCAAGTATTCCGGCAAATCACCGGTAATATTACAACTTCTCTTTCCGGAAAATTTTCTGAAAAATTTTTATCGGTATTTTCAAAACGTGCCTGTTCACACAGACAGACCTTTCTGGAACATTGCCGGTAATTTTCTGGAAAAGTCTGTATGTGTAAAAGGGGCTTGTCAATACATGATTTTGTTCTGTTAAATCATTATCATGAAAACAGACTCTATGAATAATATTGCGTCTTTACCAAAAAGATGTGCCTTTGTGATAAACTGGAAGCCATAAAATGTATCACACTTTTTGGAATGGTCAGAAATTCTCATTAGGGAATTACTCTATATTCATCAGCGTACATTGAAAGTAGTTGCATATATATATTTTAGAGCAATATGACAGAAATAAGAGTCACCGTGCTCATATATTGAGGTTGCAAAAGAGGCTCATTTAATATCCGATTAGAAATGCAACATCAACATGACGAGGTCGATTCAAATAAATTCCATTTATTCCATTTACATACTGTTCAGCTTGGCTCTAGAACTAGTTGAGTTTATGTAAATTGAATCAGTCCAATTAGCATCCATTTGGGAGAGCTATTTTTGTCCAACACGTTTTCCCTCTGTTCATTTGTCACCATGGCAACATCATTTATTTTTTGGACTGCAGTAATAAGCTTTGCATTTGCCCTTTCCTTGTCTTACAACTGCTGTCTGACTGGAATGTGCACTGAGCCTTTTAGATGATGTTTGCCTCTTTATATAATCCAGTTAAAGTCTCTGTCTCTACAAGGCACAACCAAAATGCCTCAAGTGGTTGGGTTTGGCTGGTTATCATTATCCAGTTATCCCCGATGGTGCCTTACCTATACTCTACCATCTGCACACAAAATTTCTTCTACTTCACTACTAATGACAAAAAAGACTGTTGCTGAGTGTGTGTTCCAACAAATGAACAAATCCTTTATATATACACTGAGTATAAAATAAATAGAAATATAACAAATTTAAATGTTTATACAATAAATAAATAAATCATAAACATTACATTAATGTACTGTTGTTTTATTTGTTTAATTAATTTTTTTTTTTTACTAAAGTTTGTAATTTATTATTAATTTTAACTAATAATCTATGGCCCCGTTTACACTAGTACGTTTTAGTTTTAGTAAATTGAAAATTTAGAATGAAAACGATCCGCGTCCACACTAGCATTTCACCCAGCGTTTCTGAACAGCTATCCGTCTACATTAAAATGGTGAAAACACACATCACGTGACCACACACACACTCTCTGGCATGAGCACATCCCGCTTGATTTAATCTCAATATATTTGTTAAACATGATATTTAATTCATCTTGTTGTCTATATCTAACTACATATTCCTCAACTTTGGTCTTGAATCTATTACTTGTTCTCAGGTAATGTGTTTTGGCTGAGCGCAAAGATAGGTTAGGTTACTATCCTAATTAATGTAACCACGTACACTGACTCTGCACATCGGACCAATTGCTTGCCTTTATTTTCTCTATTGTATAATGCTATTGTGCGTTATACTTTTATAATGGCCATTATTAATTATTAAAACTGATATTCAATGAAAGAGAGGGTATGTTTTGTATTTTCAATGAAAATGAAAGGAGGCAGTAAGGCTTCGTTTTGTTATACATATGCATGAAGATGACAGTTATATTATGCAGCTACACGACATCTCAACATTTTTGATGTCTGTTAAGTTGCTAATATCAAAATGAAAATAGGTAGTTACTTATGTCATGTTTTCATTTTATTGTTAAGAAAGTGAAACAGCATAGTGAAACAGCATAGCCAGGGTGATGTAAATGACTTTATGAAATACACACTCGGGAGTTTGTTTTCCATCAAACTTGCGAAGTCTGAACTTATAAAGAGAGGACGCAGGACTGAACTGTGTGAAAGCTACTTAATATTGAGGAAAAGCTTCAATCAGATCAAAGCTTCAATCAGTCTGCAGCCCCGCCTCCGTTTTCAGATGTCTCCATTTTCCCCCATCTACACTAAGACGAAGCAGCAGCGTTTTAGAATAAAAACGGCCTCTCCAGCATTTCCAAAACGCTCCGTTTTCGGGGCTCGAAAACTCCGGCGTAGTGTGGACGGATGGCATAACCGTAGCAAAACTTGCATTTTAAAACTAAAACGTATTAGTGTAAATGGGGCCTATGTAACCCACTGGTCCTATTGCATCCATCCCTTTCTAAGCTGGGATCGAACCGGTGATTCTTTTTATGGGAGTCCGTTGCTCTAACAAGGAGGCTATAGACCATGACCTCTAGTGTCTGTCGCCAGAGCACCTTTAGAGGTCAGTGGAGTGAGGTTTACCTGCATAGCTCTTTACTAGCTGGCATCCGTTACATCTATAATATGTTTTCTTGAATATAGTGTTTGGTGAATTGGAGAAGTGACTTTAAATTGTATTGTCTTCTTTAAAGTATTTAGTGATAAACAGATTGGATCAATTGGAATAAATACAATCTGTTCAGTTGATCCCATTGTGCACAAACCAATTACAGACCTGAAATACTCAGATCAACACCGGAAATAGAATGCATAACAGCCATTGAATTTGTCTTTTTTTCTCAGTTTGCACACATTTGAGGTCTTATGAATTGATACTTTTTGTAAAAAATAAATAAATAAATAAAATAAATAAATAAATAAATAAATAAATAAATAAATAAATAAATAAATAAATAAATAAATAAAATGTATACAAAATTAATACAAAAAAAACAAAATTATTACAAAAAAAAACAGAAATTATGCACTAACATTTTATTGTGCTGGATTTTGCTGGTTTTGATTTGAACATGTTGGCTAGGCACTGCACATTTGCAGATGTTTGATAAGTAATCCAAAACAAAAAAAAATAAAGGTGTGGATGACATGCAGAAAAAAAAAGACAGAATACAGAAGCAAGGTCCCCCTGTGGGTGTGATGTGGAATCAGGAGGAGCTGTCAAACACTTGTCTCAGATGTAAATAACTTCAGTTTGACTTACAAACAAGAGAAGCGGCACAAGTGGCTAAGGTGCTTTGAAAACCCAAGTTGAGCATGGAGCGCATGCAAATGTGAGAAGCAGACTTTGATTGAGATAAGGGTGTATCTGTTCACACCATCTCAGGTTCACATGCAGAGTAGAACACTTAGTGTTACATGCTGCGAGTAAATGAGAGCTTTAAATGCTCTTTGCAATGCACAGTGAAATAGCACTAATACTAATCATCTACTTTTAGGGGTTCCCTTATGTAAAATTACAGCAACCTCCTTTCGAATGCATCCTTACAGAGAGGTTTGCTTGTTGTTGTATAAAATACTTATTATGGATGCTGTATATAAGCAAGGCTCAAATTTGAGAATTGTTGAACATTCAATATCACTAAGTACTCTAAGTACAGTAATGGAGTGTAGACAAAATATGTGCTATGCATAATTTCAATTAAATTTGTTTGTGCATAAATATATAGTTCAGGCATCACTCACTGATTAATTCACATGCAGAAGTATGGCCAATCAAGAGTACTTCCTAATCCATGCAATCACATACTGTGCATAGCATACCTTAGCTTGGGTCTGGTATACTGTGCAATTATGAATCGCTCAGTAATAAGATCATAGGGTTATGTTCTTATTATTACCCATCCTCCACTAGGGCAATCTGTAGAGATCTGCTAGGGGGGTAACTTTATTTAAAGCAGCTGCCTTTTATTATTGCAACTAAGCTGAACTACAGTAAATATTGTATTTAGTGCACCAGCAGCACCATAGCAGATCTCGTCTTTAAAAACAAGTATATGTATATTTCATACCTATGCCAATGTGTGGTTATTACTTAATTAATTAACGCCTGGTTTGCATCACTCAGAGAGTTGCCATGACTGAAATGTTGCTTCAAACTCAAACAAAACAATATTCCTATAGAAGTCTTGACACAATACATAAAATAAAGCAACGAAGCACTATACTGTACAAAAATCCTGGTTGCCTTAAATTTTTAAGCTGAATCAAATTAATCTTATGAGTTTATTGAACTTATATTATGTTAAACTGACTTAAAACAGCTTGCATAGCTTATAAAATTAAGTTAGAACATGATTAACCTAGTTTAACAAGTTACAATGACCTACAAACATATGCTATCAGGACTAATTGATTGTAATTCATTATAATAACATTTTTACAATGTACTAACCTGTTTTACTGAGCCAAACCATAAATATAAAATAATAAAAAAATTGCCTCAGATTTTAAAGTGTATGGAATGTCATTCTGTACAGTCAGACAGGAAACTGGTAAAATCAATGTAGTGATGTAATGTGTCTTGCCTAGTGGAAAAAAAACCCCACACTAAAACACTGTGCCGACAGAAAGAGAAGACAGAATTATGTCCTAGGGTCAGGGCAGTTTGACATGAGTGTGACCTTGTTGCCCTCTCCCTGTTGCATTCTCATTACTGTAAGCAAACTGTCAGATTCCGCCACAGGGATTTGAGAGAAGCAAATTAAACCTGCATGCCATCAAGATATCATGGTTAAAAGTCATTCATTATTTATAGCAGAGATGATGATACTGTTTCTTGAGCATTGTGACCTTTGCATGACAAACCTTTCAAATGCTGATAAATTCATCTGTGAACTCCCATCTCTGTACGAATAATAATTGGAGAGAAAAATTATAGTAAAGGACTCAATGTAAAAATGTGAATACAGTGAAGTTAGACAGGATTATTGGACCACTATAACATTCAGTCTACTGAGACAAGCCAAAATAGAGAACCCCAGTGCAGATTTACTGAATAAAACGAGATAAAATAAAACAAATTAAAATAAAATTTAAGTCTATCTAAATCTTAAAAAAAAAATGCAATATATTTCCAAATTTACTGTTTTAACTACATACATAAATGCTGTCATAGTATCAGATCCTTGCTTCAGAATTAACCAATACATTATTCATTCATTCATTTTCTTTTTGGCTTAAGGCCTGTGCACACCAAGACGTTTTCCTCTTGCCTTTTCTGTCGACTATTAGTGCCATGTGACTAAATAAAGGCCGTCAATGTGATCGTGCACACCAACGTGCAAAATACCAGGCTCAAAAGCGCCATTTTTAAAAAAAAACGCCTCATGCTCGTTTTTTTTTGTTTTGACGCACCGCGTCAAAACCTTCTCGACCAATCAGATTGGCACTTTTGTTCGTGTGCATGGAACTGCTGAAGTTACAGTAAACAACACTGTCAATGCGAGCGCACATTGAAGAAGATGCCCAGAGGCGTGATGAACGTGGAGCTACTTATTGCACTGGTGAACTAGAGCTGGAGCTGCTGCTAGAACCATCTATAACAAAAAGCGTGTCTTCTTTCTCTGTGTTACAAGCGGGTGTCAGGAGCTTAAAGTTGTGTAGCGGCATCTAACGTCAATGAGTAATTTTGCATACTCTTCTGCTCGACGCCTGTGAAAATCGCTTGGGTCTGAATCCGGAAAAACGTCTTGGAAACCCCTGACGGTAAACACAAATGAAAAGCGTCCCGGTGTGTACGAGCCTTTAGTCCCTATATTAATTAGATTAGATTAGATTCAACTTTTTAATGATGACTTTTTAATCAGGGGTCGCCCCAGCAGAATGAACCGTCAACTTATCCAGCATATGTTTTACACAGCAGATGTTCTTCCAGCTGCAACCCAGCACTGGGAAACATCCATACACTCTCATTAACACACATACACTACAGACAATTTAGCTTACCCAATTCCCATATAGCACATGTCTTTGGACTTATGAGGGGAAACCGGAGCACCTGGAGGAAACCAACACGAACACGAGGAGAACATGCAAACTCCACACAGAAAGGCCAACTGAGCCAGCCGAGGCTCGAAGCAGCAACCTTCTTGCTGTGAGGTGACACCGCTACCCACTGAGCCACAGCACCACCCTCAATAAATAATATAAAATAAAATATAACTTACGCAAAACTTCAGATGGTTGACAAAACGACCACCCCAAACCTGTTTCACACACATTTAGAGCCATATAGTGAGACTAATTTGACCCTTGCTGCACAGCATGCTGGGTACCCATCAGCACAGCAACCTTTCCATTTGCTTTTCACAGAAGAAAGCCATAGGTTAGGATCAACAGGAAGACGAGTGAAATGGATGTGACCTCCTCTAAAAAACACACGGTCTCTCCGAACAAAGGAACTAAACACAACTATCTAAACTCATGTCACTAAAGCTCACGCATCATTGAAAGGAAGCTTATTTCTATTTTTGATTTCTGTGCATCTTTTACAATCATGCGTGTCAGATGAACCATCACATCTCATACAATCGCCATCACAACAGCTGGATATCGAACACTTAATAAAACCTTTACACGGCCAAGCTCAAATGTCACTGTGCTGAGCTGAGCCCATCGATATTTCCATCCTGACCTTTCGCGGTGTTTACCTAGCCAGGACATCCTGGGCTGGCTAATCTAATAGCACACAGTGGAGATGGCAGGAGAGAAGGCTGACCGCTGAGTGCTTGCTTTAGTTTAGGGCAGCAGCACAGATTAATTCTTTAGGGTATCTGCCATTGGGATTCACACAGGACTTTTAAAAGTCAAACAATATACACAACTACAGTAACCTCTCAGGTAAAGAATCATTTATTTTTCACTAGTACAGTTGAAGTCAGAATTATTAGCCCCCCCCCCCTCCTTTGATTTTATTTTTATTTTTTTAAATATTTCCCAAATGATGTTTAACAGAGCAAGGAAATTTTCACAGTATGTCTGATAATATTTTTTCTTCTGGAGAAAGTATTATTTGTTTTATTTTGGCTAGAATAAAAGCAGTTTTACATTTAAAAAACACATTTTAAGGTCAAAAGTATTAGCCCCTTTAAGCTATATATATGTTTTGATAGTCTACAGAACAAACCATCGTTATACAATAGTTTGCCTAATTACCCTAACCTGACTAACCTAATTCACCTAGTTAAACCTTTAAATGTTACTTTACACTGTATAGAAGTGTCTTAAAAATATCTAGCAAAATATTATTTACTGTCATCATGACAAAGATAAAATAATTAGTTATTAGAAATGAGTTATTAAAAATATTATGTTTATAAATGTGTTGAAAAAAATCTGTTAAAGAGAAATGGGGGGGGGGGGGTTGATAAACAGGGCGGCTAATAATTCAGGGGGTTTAATAATTCTGACTTCAACTGTACATAGTTTTTTTTCATACTGCATATATTTTTAGTTAGGCTGAAGCAGAGCCTGAAGAGCAAAGAGTAAGCAAAAAAATAATAATACCAATAAAATGTATTAGTGTCTGAGAATGTGATGTAGCTTTGCACAGTTTTTTTTAGATCACAACGACTGTGTCTGTGTTTACTGTGTTGTAAACATATAAATATGCAATCTGATCCACAGCACTGTGATCATCATCAGCTCACTTAAACAGTGTTTTCAGTGTTTTAGAGCAGGTTGGTTTTCAAATGATCTACACGAGTTTCCAAAATAAAAGCAATAGAAGAGTAATAATAATAATAATAGAAATATTATTTTTAAAAATGTAATTGGATGTGCTTCAATCCCCCCCAATTGTATTAATGCACATACAGTTTTATGGCCAGTACAACCATATTTATGGCTACTACATTTCCTCAAGTCACTGTCCATTGGCAGATTGGCTAATGTTTCAAGACTGGACTAAAACCATCAATGCTGTACTTGAAAAAACAGACTCATCTCACTGTCCTCTTTAATGGAACACCTATGCTTGTTTGGGCAACATTTTAGTTTAATAATTCCCACTATTAACTACTGACTTATTACATGCTAATTATAAAGATGTTGGCTGTTTAACAATACTTATAAAGTGTAATCTTATTCTACATCCCTAATACCTAATAGCTAAACCCTATTAGAAAACTAGCACTATACTGAGCTAAGCCTCTGAATAATTTATTTTTTTATTTTTTTTTAAATAGCAGCAATTGTATCTTCAAGCAATATTAGGAATGTCCAGATCGGATATCGGGCCCAATCACACAGTTTCAGACTTTATCAGAATCGGGCATTACCCCCTGATCAGGACTCGAATACATATATTTATGTTAATAAATATATCTATAGCTATGCTAGCATATCTATACAGAGTTGTTAGACCTCTTTCTTGACTTTACAAAGAAACAGCAACGTGTGCGGCATGACAACACTTTGTTGCAGAGACGCTATTTTTTTAATGCCGGCAAAGTAGAACACAGAAGCAGCTTCCTAGATCTAACAACATCCTAGATCTGTTTTTCGCTATTCTTTATTCTTTTTTTTATGTATTATAGAAGTATCGGATCAGGTTTCGGTATTGGTAGATGCTCAAAATCAAATGACTTGGACTCGAGGGCAAAAAACTGATTGGGACATCCCTAGATAATATGTGACTATTGTTTGTCTTTTGCAATTCCTCAAATTTTGACAATTCTGGAGATACTCTCAAGATGATTAAAGAGGGATGTTGCTTTTTGGTGTTGTCTTATATAAGCATGTGTAGCCGAAGATGATACAACAAAATTGTTAATCTGTGTATAATTTAAGTTGTATAAAGTTTTGACAGTAAGCTCTTATCCATGCATTTAGCATCTGCCATCTCTTAAGGTGATTATTTAAATTGATTGAAACAAAAATTCTCTATGTAAGTGTGGTTATTATGACATTCATTAATTCATTTTGTTTAAAATCCACATTTTAAAAGCACTTCCCAGGACTTTTACCTACCAATATTAATAAAATGTGCTGATATTAAGTTCTTGTTGGATGAACTGTTATATAAATTAGATAATTTTTAAATTAACATGAAACAAATCTACAACTCTTGCTAGTGTACTTATGGTGCTTGCAATATATTTTGTTTTTAAATGTTATAAATAAATAGAAAAAAACCAGGCTACTCTCTTCTATTTGTAACCAATCCCCAGAGACACATGCACCCCATCTCAAGTATTGCTGGATTATTAGTGCAGTAAAGTGAAAGTTAAAGTACTTTCCACCAATAGTTTTAGCAGAGCAGGGCAAAAGGTCTGTGTAGTGTAAATCCAGCCAGTTGGATAGATGTACGAACTCTGATTGAAGCCAAATCTCCGAGAGTAAACACAGCAGTGTAACACATCATAGTGTGAATGAAAGTGACGTAGTAAAGGATGAGAGGTTAATGTAAAGCTGCGGGGTTTTCTGGCATCATGGACAGCTCAAGCAGTCTGACATGACACACTCGTTGGCCATCTCCTCGTAATCTTCCCCAGAGTCTTCAGGCAGCAGCACATAAAAAGAGCCTGGCAAAGGGTGTCTTAAGAGCTTTTTCAACAACCTCGAAGGCCTTGCCCTAACTCATTTATATTCTATTGATGTGACTTACATTTTCAGGGCGCAATCTGGAATAGTGACAACTGGCAGGGAATGGTAGCGAATGGATTAGCAAAGACCTTCAAACAATAATGCTACACAGATGTGCCCACTTACGCTCCCCTTATTGTGTACAATAAAGCCGCTTTCAGAAGCAGAACTAATACCGCTTTGTCCTACTAAGGCTCATTTGAAAAACAGACCTCTACCAATATTTTTTGGAAAACTTGTAAAAACACATAATTTGCTGCACTTTTCGGCCGAAATGTCGTCTAGAGGCAGTTAAACACTGATAACCTTTATTACTGTATTACGGGGCAAACTATCAAGTGTTGAAGACCCATTTACAGTTGTTTGTACAATACAATGTTCGCTTCAAACCATTTTTTATTTGCATGATTTGTAAACTAAAAGTCTTAAAGTCAAAATTTACAATGTTTATTTTGCTAGAACACATATTGCTGTTCTTTATGTGAACAATTCATCTGTGCAAGTTAATCCATATAATATTTTTTTTGTCATTTTCAATCAATGTTTAGGGCGGCACAATGCCTCAGTGGTTAGTGCTGTCACCTCACAACAAGAAGGTCACTGAATCGAGTCCCTGCTGGACCAGTCCTGTTCTGTGAGTTTGAACGTTCTCCCCATGTTCACGTGGGTTTCCTTCAGGTGCTCCGTTTCCCCCCACAGTCTAAAAACATGCAGTATAAGTTAATTTGATTAACTAAATTGGCCATAGTGTATGAGTTTGTGTGAACGCAAGAGAGCTTGTTTCTTAGTACTCAGTTGTGGCTGGAAGGGCATCCGATGTGGCAACCCCTGATGAATAAGTGACTAAGCTGAAGGAAAATTAATGAATGAATCAAAGTCTGACCTTTTGCTTCCATGTTTGGAGTGGTGGTCTTTCCCTGTTGATGTCAGTTTGATGGCTTCAGCCACAATCTTCTTAACCATGCACCTCTTAACAATCTAAGTTGAAATAAAATTCTTGCTTGTGATTTTTGGTAAGAAGTTAAATGAAGGGTTATTTTTTTATCCAGTCAATAGCCAACATGGCTCATGTTAAATGGATACTTCGCCAAAAACTGTCAATTCTGTCCTGAAAATTTACTCATGCTTAACTTGTTTTAAATCTGCCTGGGTTTCTTTTCTCTGTGAACACAAAACAAGATATTTAAAAAATTTTTTGGAAAGCAGCGGCCACTGAGTTCCATAGGTTTTTTCCTACCATGTAGGAAATTGTTCCTACAATGGATGCCAATACTCTAACATTCTTCAGAATATCTAGATGAAATTCATACAGGTTTAGAACAGGTTAAGGATTAGTAAGAGAGTGTGCCCACCAAAGTGTTTTTTTTCCAAGCTCAGTTAGTTCCTACACTTAGGGAAGCCATCACTGTATTTTTAGAAGAGCGCTAGGGTTTTCAGCTGCACGAAAAGCTTTGATTGACCAACACCCACACACTAAATGATGACAGAATTTAATTTTTGGTAGAACTATACTTTTTAAATGGACTAATAAATGCAAATCCAGACAATATTATAATTGTTGTAAAGTTTAGGGAAGCTAAAAAAAATACAGTTTTTTTGTATTAAATTTTTTTTAACCTATATTATCAGATCTCCTATAATATTTTAATTATTTTTCAAATATTTCCTAAGTGCTGTTGAACAGAGCAATGACTTTTTTCACAGCATCTCCTATTATATCTTTCTTCGGAAAATTCTTTTCTTCGAAAATCTTTCTTATAGTTTGGATGAAATAATATAATTATTTAAAACAAATAGAAACTGCCAAGGTCAATATTATTAGCCCCCTTAAGAAACTATTTGTTTGACTAGCTACAAAAAGTAAATAAATACTGTTGTCTAATCACTTGCATAATTAACCTAATTAACCTACTTTGCCCAATTAACCTAGCCAAGCCTTTAAATTGCACTTCACATTTAATTCTGGTACCTATAGCAAAACAAATAGTACAATAATACATTCTGTCATCATGGCAAAGACAAAAGACAATAGTCTAGACTTGAGAAAAACAACTGTTAAGGGCTTACAAAGGAGGAAAAGGATTTAAATGTTTATCAAAGCGTTTTCAATTGTCAGTAAGTGCCATGAAGACTGGCAGAGGTAGGAAGCAAAATATTTCCAAAACTTTGGAAAGAACTCTAGCAAGAGAGGTTTTTAAAGACCCAAGAACAACTGCCAAGACACTACTGAATGGCTTAGCTAAGTCTGGGACTGATGTCTCAATGAAGATAGTTACTAGAGTCCTGCACAGGAGTGTACTGCAAAGTTGTTGACCAAGAAAGACACCTCTTTTAAAGAGGAGATACTTCCAAGCTAGACTGAAGTTTGCCAAGGACAACCTAGAGAAAAATTATGAATACTGAATATGTTTTCTTTGGTCAGATGAAAAGAAACTGGAGCTCTTAAAGATGTCAGCCATCTTTGGATGATGAAGGAAGAGACGTTCTACCCACAGAACATCATTTCCACAGTGAAACATGGTGGTGTAAGTGTAATGCTGTGGGGATTTTTCAATGCACTACTATCAGACTACAAAAAGATTTGAAAGACAACAAAACTTGGTTTGGGTCAATTTCAGCACGATAATAATGTTGTATTCCAGCATGATAATGATTTAAACCATACCTCTCTTCTAGAGAAGAGCTACCTCCAACAGACAAAGGAAAAGTCCTTGACTGGCCTGCACAAAGCCTAGACTTGAATACAATAGAAAATCTGTGGGGGACACTAAAGTCTAGAGTTTAGAGCTTGAGAGATCTGCTAAAGAAGATTGGGCTAATACCTCTCAGGAGACATGCTTGAAACTCGTTGAGAGCGACAATAAATGACTGAAGGCTGTTATCAAGCAAAAGAGATAGACTATTGACTATTAACATCAGAATTCATAAATAATAAATACATTTGGCCTCCAGGCTTTTTGTTATTTATGATTATAAGTTTGTTTCTATTTGTTTTACAAACACGCCAAGCTTTCTGGAGTTATTTGAAAAATAATGAACTATTTTATAGGTGGCTAATAATTTAGTCTTCAACTTAAAGGGCACCTATTTTACCCCTTTTTAAGATGTAATATTAATATTATGGTACTTCTGAGTGTGCCAGTTTAGGTTCAGTTCAAAACACAATTCAGATTTTTTTATTATGATGTGTTAAAAAGTGCCATTTTGGGGGCGTGTACACAGTTTGCTGTTTTAGGGGCGTGTTGCTTCACTTGAAAGTTTCGACTTCCCGCCCAAGTTAACAAGGGGGCGGAGCCAAGAGCTCCCCCGCTTTGTGTAATAGACAGGCAGACAAGAGAGAAGCAACATGAGTGTACCAACCAGGTACAACCGGCTGTACTTGTATGACTCAGACACAGACCAAGCAGAGAGTACAAATCATTTGTGTCTTTGTATAGTTTTACAGCCAGCTGTGTGCTAGTTTAAAGCTCCGAGCTTGTAGCCTACAGCGAGACTAATAAAGCACAGTGAAATAACTTTGACTGAATAACTTTGATGCACCGCGACACGGCGCGCACATGACAGTTGAAAGTATCGCACACTTGCAGCGTCGGTGTGTCACCTGTTAGAAACTTATGTTTAGAATTCAAAAAAGCATGCCGCTGCGTGGCGCGACGCTGCATGTCGCCGAGCGGCACTTCTGGTTGACCTGCTTGATGCACCGGACGCGCCGCTCAGAGCCATGACGCGGCACACCAGACGCGCACATTCGCATGTTATTTAAAATGAAACTATTCAGATAACGCTCTGTGGCGCGGCAGAAATATGAACAGTGTCCTGAGCAGGGCCAGCGCATCCATAGAGGCGACCTAGGCGGCAGAATAGTGAGCAAACCCCACGGTCCACACTTTCACTCGCGACAACGCGAAATGCATGGCGCTGTGCGTCGTTAGTTCGTTATTTCCAATGGAGGGATGAGCAAGTGAGCCAGTGCGCTCGCACTTTCCAGCTGCACCTAGTTAAGATGACAGGGAGCTTCTGTGACCGCGGGAAATGCAAACCGCTGAAGTTTAAGGAAGACACAATGAAAAGTACACATGTATGCAAACACACCAAAACTTACAAACACTGGCGTGGAGGAGAGCGCTAACGTGGTGAATGTTGAGCCCAATGAGCCTTACATCTAAAAATAGAGCAAGGGTGTTTCTTTGGTGACGTCGCTTTGACTCACACACTGAAAATGGTAGACGTGAAACAACATACTGAGGAGATGGTAATGGCCACCTGTCAATCAATATTGGTGGGCAGGGGGACCGCACTCCTACGTCAAGTTGCGGTCGATCTCAAAACAGCTCCAATTGGTCCACCGTTTTTATGTTGTTAAATTGAAAAAAAAAGGACTGAGTGTGTTTATATCAGCCCAATATGACGGTCTATACACTATACCTGCACATATGTCTGTCCAAACAGCTTGAAAAGTAGATTTTTCACCATAGGTGCCCTTTAATGTCAAATAACATTTTGAGAGAGAAAAGTAAGTAAATACATGGAACTAGTTGTTAAATAAATTTTTTTTAATAAGGCTGTTTGACATTTTTACAATGTTTCACTTACTGTATATTTAAGGTAAGATTTATTGTAGCTGTTTGAAAATGTATTTTCAAACACATTAAAGTGTTAAACATTTAGCAACTTTTATGAGCTACAGTATTTTTAAAATGCTATGATAGATGCACCAACCAAATGTTGGTACAGTCGTGTTTATCTGTTTCTGAGAAAATTAAACATGCTCTTTGGCCTTACTAACTTGACATTTGCAAGCAAGAAATAGCATAATTTAATTTTAGTAAAAATGTTCAAAGGAACATTTTTTTTCCTGGCCTGGGTTGCTTTTGGAAGAGCTACAGCTAAACTTTAGAACAAAGCTTTTCTTAAAGCTGCAAAAAAACACTGATAACCACTGACACAGAAGTGTCATTAAACCCAGGAAAATTATGAAAATTAACAGGAATATACCGAAATGATGAATAATTTATATCCCTGTATGCGCATACACAAGACAGTGTTTTTCTTCACTCTCTGACATTTGGGTTGTCTGCTGAGTATTGTCTCCTCTAATTTCCAATTCAGCTCTCCTGCAACCAAACGTCTCTGTCTTTCCCCCATGGTTTTCTCCTCATTAGGCAAACACTAGGACCTGTATCAGCTGCCATCTTGATTTCTCAAAGATAAATCTTTTGTTCTCCCACATAGCCTCCTCCGCCATTGACATTTCATTAGGTGTCTTCATCTGAAGCAATCTCGCTGTTAACTAAGCGTTTAAAAATCTGTGCAAGATGATTTAACATTTAAATGTATGTATGTTTCTGAGATTGCATGCTTTATTTTTAACAATCATTAAGCATGTGATAGGGAGTTGGTTGTTGCTTCAACAAAACAAAAATAGATGTTAAGGTCAGTCAATGGCTTATTCCTTTCAAACATGTTGTTTGTTTCCTCTAGTTAGCTCAGTTTGTTGACTTTTGTGGTCACTTTCCTTACATCTCACTTTCTCATCACCTCTGAGGCTAAAGTTGAACTCTCCAGATATCTCTTCATCCTCAGATGATGGACAGTTTTAAATGATGCCTCAACCATTAAAGGGGGAGTTTCTCTCTCCTGTCTCTATAATGAACTCAACTAGTTTAGTCTCCAGATTCACTCAGTGAGATGATTAAAAAACAGAGCCCTATCAGGCAAAAAACAATGACTTCTTTTTTGCTCTGGTCATGGTTCAGTGAGTCTTCTCTGAATATTATGAATCACTGATGAAGCATACAAAGGAAAAAGCACCAAAACTTTGTTTCAAGTAATTCTTTTAGAGTTATTGCGGGAAAATAAACTATAATATAATTTAAAAATGCAACACATTTAGCCCAGTCCATCCTCAATCATTGCTTCAACAATTTAATAATAAATTCTAATTCAGGCAAACCTAATCTGCACCTGCTGCAAGTAAGTTGTACTTCCACAGACATGTATAAAAAACAACCAAATACTGTAGGTTGTATGTGATTGATTTGTATACATGTCTGTGGAAGTACAACTTACTTGGAGCAGGTGCAGCATAGGTATGCAATAATTTTCTTGTTTCCAATTCACAAAATTTACTATTTCATTATTGGGATGCAGAGGCTTTGCACTACAAAAAATAAGTATAGTTTACTCATTTTTGTTTTGCAAGTTTTTGTATGAATATTTTTAAGTACATTTTACACATATGGAAATTAAGTACATTTTCATAACTTGGTTAAGTAAAAATAAAATAAAACAAAATAAAGTTTATACTGTGACACAATTTTATAAAATTAAACATATGAATGAACATGAAAAAACAACAACACTACAAGCACTGACTTCTTTTAAGTTAATATCATTCTGTTAAATTAGGTGCAGTTAAATAACTTTTTTTTTTTTTTTAGGATTGTCTGACATATGGTCTGGCAAAAGAGTCTGAACATCTCTGGGGTCTAATGAATCAGTTTATCACTGCAGATTGATCCAGTCAGAGAGCAACACATTAATAAATCCCCTAATTAACTGTGCCACAGCGTAAACGGCACTTTATGATTAATTGTCATTGGCGTTGTTTTTAAAATATGATCCAGACGGCTACATCAATGTCACCCCATATTATTTCAGGATGAGCTTAATACTTATTATGGAAATGATTAAGCTCAAGTTTCCAAGTCCATATATACAGCATGTATGAACCAAAGATGAGATGTCCCAATATGGTGTTCACGTCAATGTAATTTGTTTACAAAAATCATGTTTATATATGATGACAATTCAGATCAAAGAAAAAGCCAAGTGAAAAAAATGGAAAAAGGTACGATATAATTTGATATATAAAATGTGTAATGTGTGTTTTTTACACCAGTTTTAGTACTCATCATTACATTTTTTGTCGAGAATATTATGATTGACACTTTTAATTCTACATGTAGAGTGGATATGATTGAACATTTGTATTACTATATTTGATATAATTATTCTTTACAATTACTTTCCTTTAAGTATCAACTTGAATTAAAATGACACAATGTAATCTTGTTTAAGAAAAAAGTCTCCTTTAGAGCAAACTTTTGCTACAACAGTAACTCCAGAATGAGTTTTAAAGAACAAACCTGGATCATGTCAGATTCTCAAATGTAAAATCCAGCTAACTGAGTAATCCATGTATGAAGAACAGGTCCATGTACTTACTACAATAGAGAAAAGGAACATGTTATCATTCACTCTTGCTTAAAAATGGGAGAATTAAAAATTAGCATTTTGATGCTAATGTGTGTGTGTATATATATACACACACACACACACACATGTACAGTTAAAGTCAGAATTATTAGCTCCTTTGAATTATTATTTTTTTAAATCTTTGAATCTTTTTTAATTTTTTCCTAAACAATGTTTAACAGAGCAAGAAAATTTTCACAGTATGTCCGATAATTTTTTTTTTTTTTCTGGAAAAAGTCTTATTTGTTTTTTTGGAGCTAGAATAAAAGCAGTTTAAATTTTTTATTACACATTTTAAGGTCAAAATTATTAGTCCCTTTAAGCTATATTTTTATCCGATTGTCTGCAGAACAAGCCATCGATATACAATGATTTTCCCAATTACCTTAATTTGCCTAGTTAACCTTTGGGTTAATTATTTTGATATCCTGATTTCAACAGAGAAGTACTGGGAGATACTGTATCTCTGTAGACTGATGGCATTTCATGCCGTTCACCCTTATAATCTTAAAATGTGAGCAAAATCTCCTGTTTTGTCCTCACTTTAGATATTACGCTAAAGAATCATTCAAATACAAGCTAAAAGGATATTGGTGAATTAATAATGGTTTCTGTTGTTCTGAGGTCAGCTGCAGATGTGAAAGCATGGCAAAAAAAGTAGTTCCTGATACAAAAGGATTTTTATACTCTCTGTGTTTGATTTTCTCTTTAATATATACATGATTATGCCGTTGAACTGTTGTATAAATGCAATACCACACTCACAGCAGTGCGATATGGCTGTATATCGTCACTGGTGGAATGCATGCCTCCCACCAGTGCCGATATACAGTCATATTGCACTGCTATGAGTGTGGTATTGCATTTATACAACAGTTCAACGGCATAATCATGT
>CAIGQZ010032266.1:3058129-3068371 GCA_903798205.1 Danio tinwini | reverse complement strand
ATCTCTTAAATTAATTTCAAGGAGGTACATTGACCCATCTGGGGGAGCTGTTGATTTATAAAGATGAAAATGATTGCTTTCCAAATGACCTCAAGCCACTGATTGAAAAGGGAAATTGTCATGATTTTTTAATGCATTTGTTTGTTTGTTTGCTTCTTGGCATAAATATATTGTCCTGGTTATGAATGCAATCACATATTATGGATTAGGGCAATAAAACATTTTAGCAGGATTGAATTTACACAGCCGTAGTTCTTTATAAGCGAGAGACAAATTGAGTCGGTACTTAAGGCCTAAATAGAACTGTTAATGAATATTAAATAGAAGAAAACATGTTGCGAAATATATCAGGGGAAAGCAAAGGGGTGCGTATTGTGTTGTTTGGATACAGCAGTGCAGTCATATTTTTTTTCTGTAATGAATAGCTTGATTAATGTGCTGTTTTGTTTTATATTGGCCAGGATTAACTTTCATTATCTTTGTGTTACAAATAGCTAGTGTCTGGTTTTATGAGGCAACATCCAACTTCATCCACGACTTCAATAGATAAAACAAAACCTAAATTTGACTGACAAGCCAAAGGGTATTATATGGCATGGGAAATGAGGTAAACATCTTGCAAATTTGAAACTGATAATGAAAAATAACCTGTCAAGACAGACAAAAAGTATATATATTTATTATTATTATTAGGTACACAAACTGGACTCTTCATACATTAATCCAAGTTAATTATTGTTCTTCTGTAAAAAATGGCAGCTTTGATTGACTGTTATGGCAGCACAACCTTACTTTATTTTGTTTAAATGTAAATAAATTTCAACTTTAGTATGTCACTCATCATCTCTGTGGCTGAAGGTTTCTAGTAACAACAGCAATAAAATGACTACCATCAAAAAAATATATAAAAAAATAAAAATCCCACTCCCGTTGGCATCAAAAGACAAGGAAATGAGCAGCGCTTTCCAATCTGCAATGAACACAGCAGATAAGGCAGACAATAGGACCCAATCACGCTGCTCTTCACAATAGACCCTCATGAGGTTCCCTGGAGCAGATGGATCATTTGCATAGGCCTGTGGTGATTGTGTTAGGCATTAGGTGTATTAAAAATATCTCTGCAGGAAAAGTGATCATAAGCTGTTTCAGATCTCTATTGAAAGTGAAATCTTTTTTTTTTTTAATTGTTGTAAATGTCTACTGAGCTGGATAAGTCCTTCAAGACAATGATTAACCTTTTTAACTTCTCTTTATTAATACTGTGCAATGGAAACAGGAAATGCCATTTAGATCTCTAAAACTGCACTTTAAGGCTGGTTTATACTTCTGTGTCGAGTGATTGGCATGACCCACGTCACATGCCTTGCGCGTAGTTGTGCATTTATGCTTCTGCGTGCTGTTTGTGTCGCTCTGCAATAACACTTCAGAAACGCATGCTGGCAGTAGGTTTTTATGTTTCTCTGTGTCAAGTTTTTTTTGCTGGTGTTTTTTCTGAACACTACCTTAATGTACAAGTAGTTAAAACTCGCTCATTCTGAGGCAGGAACCAGCGGACGAGCAACAACATTAATTATAATGTAGCTCTTTAAATTAATTATTGGAGCTCCTTTGTGGGACTCGACACTTGTAAACATTCGCTCCAACAGTTCACGCAGCTCTCGGCCCTGCTCACACTCTTCAGCGCTACCAAGCCGACTATTCACAGAGCTTGCACTACACATTGTTGTGACATCTAGTTACATTTTTTGAGAGGTGCGCATCAGCATCGGTGTTGGCGAGGGCTATGCGACCACGCAAAGGCTGCGCTGCACCATACTCATGCGCTCAACGCAAAAGTATAAATCAGCTATTGCCACCAACTCACTTCTTTAACTTCTTTAACCCCTAGAGCTAAACTTTAAAGTCATAACAAGAGGCCTTGCAAAAAGGTATTTGGGGTGTTTAAGGGTTACTCAATACAAGCCGATAATTTCTTAAGTAGTAATTTGTTAGTCTTAAATAGTCATCTTTCTCATGTGAGTAGTGCATGCAAAGGTCTGATTCATTGATCCTCAACAGTTCTATTTCTTTCATATACTGTAAGTAGTGTTGGAAAGTTTGAAATATTTATTTATTTATTTATTTATTTTTTATAAGTGTATGATTTATTCAAATCAGTCTGTTTTTCCTGAATAGGATTGGGTATCGTTTGTGGTTATTTCGATACCGGTGCTAAATTGATACTTTTAAAACGATACCGGTGCATGAAACGATACTTTTGAGCCACAAAATTATGGTGGATGACTCTAGAAAATAATTTTTTTGGACAAAAATGTATTGAATCCTTTTAATTGAACAATATAATTAGTCTAAAGCATACATTAATTCATATTTTATATATTTAAATTGAATAGCATTTATATATTTCTTTGGATCATTTGTTTGTTAGCATGAATGCAAGATTTGCATTATGCAATTAACATTACATTAGCTTACTACTAACCTGTGGAAAGGCTGTCATCAAAATCAGAGAACACCTTTTTTCTAGGGTTGGGGATATGGGACTGCATTTACATGGACATCAGTAATCTAATGATTTGCCTTAATCTGAATAAGACAGTAATATGATTAAGATGTTTATATGAGTTGCTTTTTGTTCCTTTCATAGTCCCGTTTTACATGTTATAGCACATAAACTGATTACCGTCATTGCGTCACCAGCCTATCCACGTTTCCTCCAGAGTTTCATGTAATTTCAGGTGTTTCATCTTTCGACTTTAACTGCAGTTCGGCACTTTCACTTTTATTCAGCGACATATTGTTGTGCATTGAGGTATTGAATGAGAATATGATGTAAGGACTGGTGGAAGTGAGTTGTTTTAATGGAATTTGATACTACACGCCAAATGGAAAGAAAAAAACTGCATTTTGTGACGCGGGTGGCTATGCTTTGTTATGGTAATCAAAAATCGCTGTTAAAAAGACTCTTAATCAGAATATTGTCTTAATCATATTAAAATCGGTGTCTACTTGCATGCGTTTCCTAAGCAACAAGAACAAACGCCTAACATTGCAGATGGTGTCTGTAACCCTCAAAGTTGTTTAGAATTAAATGTTAAGATATGGTGTGACACAATGTGCACCTATTTGTGCCTTTGATGTACCCCTTGATGCTTCTTACTGTATGTTCGTGTTGAAGCACCAGTGGCACCGAATTAGGCACCGAAATTTATATGCTGATTCGGTCCGGTCCATACCGCTTACATAGGGTTTCGATACCCAACCCTATTCCTGACTGGGTTTCTCGGTCATATGAGTAACAACAATTTTCATAAATTTTACTGAGTCTGTTCATGGTGTTCATGGAATGTCAATAACTTTATTTTGACAAAAATGTCAGATAGAACCTTATAATTCTAAGGTGACAATATGATTAGCATTGAAAGGTTTCATTCATATGCATTATTTGGTTTATCTTGTCTCCTGTTGCACATATGAATAATGTTTGAAAAGTCTGATTCATTATACTAACTTGGTTCACAAATGATCCTCTTTATTCAACATGAATAAAAATAAAATCCTGATTGATCCTCTAGCTCTCATATACAGTAAGTATCATTTGAATATATGATTAATTCTAAAACTCAGTTCATCCTCAACAACCATTTCCTCTTTATATGAGTAGTAAGGATGTGATGAGAACTCGGGCTACGAGATCTCGCGAGATTAAATCGTGATGAGATTTCTCATTGAGGTGAAAAGTTGTCTCGTGAGTTGTGATGTTATGATAGTGGAGCGTAAGGGTGAAATTAGCACTGAAGATTGGAGGCAGGATTGGATTAGAATCGCACATCAAGTGCTTTGCACACACCTGACAGGCTGGCCTCGGAGTTGCGTGTCACTCGTTTGAGGCAGCTGATTGTGACGTAACCGATTTTTTTTTCTTCACCAGAGTGAAGAATACATACGATGGAAAAGCACTTTAGATATGCTTAAAGCCATAATCATCATAAACACTAATCGAATTAAGACATGTGGAGTATTAAATTTCAGTCGCATTATTGAAGTGCAGTACAAACATCTAAAGTACGTAATCAAACTGTTACAGTTGTGTAGGATAAGCTGCATTTTAGCTGCATTTTGCGACAATAAACCAAAACCAAACACACTCAGCTGTTTGACACTTCTCAGCACCCATCGAGCCAGTAAACGTCCACAGACACATATCTCCTTCTATTGCGCGCACACACACACACACAGTGAACTCCTGGAGTGAACATCCGTTGTCAGCATTATCATCATCACCATCACCGAACACACGTTTATGCTGTCCGGAAAAAAAGTAAGCTGTTGCTGAATGAAAGTGAAACTGTTAAAAAATTAAAAACCAAAAATGACATGATCACATACATTTTTTTTAAATCTATTTTTGCAAAGGAGTTCGATTCTAATGTGAAATTGTACCTGGAAGAAGCCAGTCAGTAGAGTTTATAGCTAAATATTTAGCAGTGTTTGCATGTCCTTTATGGCACAATTTATTAAAATAAAAGTAAAATAGCATTCATCACATTTGATTTAAAAAAAGCACCTAAATTGTTTTACATTTTGTAATTTTTCTTCAGTTGAATGAAAATCAATTTTCCATTCATATATTAGCTAAATGTTTTGCAGTGTTGGCATGTCCTTTACTGCATATAATTCATTAAAATAGAAGTTAAATAACATTCATTAGTTGATTTTAAAAAAAGCAGCTAAATAGTTTTTGCAATTTGTGATATTTTTTTTTCTCCATTGAATAAAATATTTTCCATTCATGTATTTCACCATTGAAGATTTCTTAAAAATACTGTAAAAATCTCGCCTTGTCTCGTCTCGTTCTTGTGAACTCAATCTCGTGTTATGTCTCGTCTCATAGAGTAAGCGTAGCCCTAATGAGTAGCATTAGAAAGTCTGATTCATTTTACCACCATGGTTCACTGTCCTGTCTCTGTCATTTGAGTAAAACTGAAAGGTATTCATTTGAATGATTTGGTTTAATTTCATTATGAATAGTGTTAGGAAGTCAGACTCATTTTAGTGACTCTAAAATCCTCTGTCTATCATATGAATACTGCAAGAAAGTATTTTAGTTTACATACTTGGTTCATTCTGAATACTTTGTCAGCATCTTATTAGTGCATTTATTTATTGGTGTAATATGTATTAAAATGTTGCTGATCATTTTGTTTTTGGTATACACAGTACTTACATAGTGTTGTGTAAATAAATATTTTTTGAGTCAATAATTTATTCATTTAAATCCGTTCATTCATTCAGAAGCAAGGCAAGTGGCTGTATATATGATGGCATGCAGGAATGACTGACTCACTTGAATATTTGGTAGAGAGGTCATTTCAAATGTTTCCAAGTACAGTATAAATTGAACTATTTTGATATTGTCACCCTGAATGAGATTGGTTGTTTAATTTGAAATAAAAGGTATTTTCTCCTTAGATGATTAACTGCAGTTATATATGTCTGTGTTGGTAGTAACTTCTATAATGTTCCTGACATTTATCTGTAGATGTTTTGATAATTTCAGTAAGAAGATCAAATGAACGATTTGAGGCGGATGTGCCAGTGAAGGTCCCCTGACCCAAAACTTAATAGTGTTTATTGACTCACCTACCACTTTAATTTCCCCCACAATATAAGCTTCGGACAGCCTGACTATCCATCATTGTCTGGCAGCTTGGCTCTACTCTGAAGTATATGTAGAGCCAAAGCATACAGAAAAACTAATACATTTTCTGAACATTGTGTAGGTCTGAGATTATATTTATTAATTTTGCCTGAGCTGGATCACATTACCATTATCTTTTTTTATACAGTATACCCCAACACAATCAATTTGAAATGAAACGAACAAAATGTGCTTTAACTGCACACTGTCAGAATTAATTGGAGGGTATTTACATCCAAATCAGGTAAGCGGTGTAGAAATTGCAACAGTTTGCATATGTGCCTCCCACTTGTTAAGGGTCCAAAAGTAATTGGACAATTGGCTTCCAAGCTGTTCCATGGCCAGGTGTGTGTTATTGCCTCATTATCACAGTTACAATGAGTAGATAAAAGGTCCAGAGTTCATGTTAAAGTGTGCTATTTACATTTGGAGTATGTTACTGTCAACTCTCAAGATGAGATCCAAAGACCTGTCACTATCAGTCAAGCAAGCGATCATTAGGCTGAAAAAACAAAACAAACCCATCAGAGAGATAGCAAAAACATTAGGCGTATCCAAAACAACTGTTTTGAACATTTTTAAAAAGAAAGAGTGCACCAGTGAGCTCAGCAAATACCAAAAGACCCGAACGACCACAGAAACAACTGTGGTGGATGACCAAAGAATTCTTTGCCTGGTGAAGAAAACACCCTTCATAACAGTTGTCCAGATCAAGAACACTCTCCAGGAAGTAGATGTTTGTGTGTCAAATCAACAATTAGGTGAAGACAACAGCAGAGTAAATACAGAGGGTTCACCGCAATATGTAAACCATAGGTGAGCCTAAGAAAACAAGAAGACCAGATTAGAGTTCTAAAAGAATCTTCACAGTGCTGGAACAACATCCTATGGACAAGATCAACTTTTACCAGAGTGATGGGAAGAGACAATTATAGAGAAGGAAAGGAACTGCTCATGATCCTAAGCAGTGAAGCATGGTGGTAGGAGTGACATGACATGGACATGTATGGCTGTCAATAGAACTGGTTCTCTTGTATTTATTGATGATGTGACTGCTGACAAAAGCAGGAGGAATTCAGAAGTGTTTCAGGCAATATTTTCTGCTCATATTAAGCCAAATATTTCAGAACTCACTGGACAGCGCTTCACAGTGCAGATGGAAAATGACACAAAGCATACTGCAAAAACAAATAAAGAGTTCTTGAAGGAAAAGAAGTGGAATGTTATGCAATGGCCAAGTCAATCCCTTAACCTGATCTGAATCCGTTTGAGCATGCATATTACTTGCTGAAGACAAAACCGAAGGATAAGTGCCCCAAGAATAAGCAGGAACTGAAGACAAGCGCTGTAGAGGCCTGGCAGAGCACCACCAGGAATGAAACTCAGTGTCTGGGGATGTCTATGCATTCCAGACTTCAGGCTGTAATTGACGGCAGAGGATTTCCAGCCAGGTATTAACAAGTAAAGTTTGATTTATAATTATTATTCTGTACAATTACTTTTGGACCCTTAACAAGTGGGAGGCACATAAGCAAACTGTTGTAATTCCTACACCATTCACCTGATTTGGATGTAAATATTCTCAAATTAAAGCTGATAGTCTGCAGGTAAGGCACATCTTGTTCGTTTAATTTCAGATCGATGGTGTTCAGATCGATAGAGCCAAAAATGTTAGAATTGTGTCGATGTCAAAATTTTTGTGGACTTTATATTTTATGAACTTTATATATAACACGACACCTCAAAGTGGCTCAATAATATTTAGATCGTGTGACTGTGCAGGCCATGGGCGATGTTCAACTTCACTTTCATATTCATTAAACCACCAGTCTTGCTGTGTGTATTGTTGCATTATCATCACCTGATAATGCAAGTTTTCTTGACAAACTCATGACACTAATCAGCTGTTAGAGGAAGAGCTGTCTGAATATCTGTCCATCACTGATAGTGAGTTGTCTTGTCTCTTGTCCCTCCTCTAGCAGTGGAACAAATCTGATATTGAGAGAACGAGTGTGACAGTAAGGAAGGGCTGAGCTTTCAGCAGATTAATAAAGCATCTAGCTCACAGAAAATGTCATGTATGTATTATCGCTGTGCGTTTGTTGAACATCAAAGCAAACATTAAATTATTTACTGTATGATTGTAGCATAATCTACTATGTTGCATAACGAAATAACATAACCTTTTTGTGATCTGGATTAAACCTTGTACATGTTGTCATCTTCAGCATTGTGTTGTACACAAACACAATTTTGCCATTTCATGGTGTCACACCATATTTATTTCTCATTACATGCACATAATAGCTCTTGCTTAAAAATCCATAACCTTAACCTTGTCGTTACGCACATTATCAGCTGTTTCAAGCCTATCAAAAGAAAAAAAGCCTGTTTAATACCAGCTGTGTACTCCACTCATCATCTGCGTTGAACCAACAGTCCCAGTCTATCAATTTATGACACTGTCTCAGTCCATAACAGATGAGTTCTTTACACCACACAGCATGGGCATAATTAGTTTTGTCTTGATTGATTGAGCGGTGCCTTACTACTGCACTTGTTTTACATTAGGACTGCACTGTAATTCATTAAATGGACAATTCTTCTGATCTTTCCTGTGGGAGATAAGCATATTGTTAAATATAATAGTAATTTACCTTTAATGAAATGTAGTGGGTTTTACATGCTGGTTTTGACAACAGTCATTGGCAGCAAAATTCATGAAGTATATTGGAAAAATAAATACATTTAAAAACGAAACATACAGAAATATATATAATGATATTCTTTTTAGTTTTCTTCTTATTTTTACTTCACAAATGTAATTACAATTTAATAATCAAAATAATAAGAAAGACACCATTCCCCAGCAGAAAGTAAGTGGCTCTAAGATTGTAAGGAGGTTTTTAACTGATTTACAGAGACTTTTTGAGTTTTCCTTAAATTTTTCATTTATAATATTTAGCAGGACTAGTGAAATGTAGTGTCACTTCCAAACCAGGCTGATTATTGATATGTACCCACATGCATTTCTGGAGAGCGTGAAATAAATCTCAGGAGGTAAGTTTTTCACAGTTTTTGTTTTTTGTTTATGATTCCACCAGAGGAAGCTGTGTTCGCTTTTTCAAATCTGAAAGTTCTCTCGCAAGTGCCATTCGCACCTGTGTAAATCCACCAGAGGCCACTGTTGACAGACTGCCTGACTGACTGTATTTTTAGAAGCACAAATTAACCCGCCCACCACCTTTCCTAAACCTAACCGACAGTGTTTTCAAAAGCAATCTAGAAAAAGAAAAGCCCTCACACCCTTCTAATTTTTACCACGTTTTCAGATCTTAAAACATTCTCACCCTGTAATTTACATGTTTATTTTATTTTTTGCTTTTTGTTTTTGTTTTCACTGCTTTCTGGAACTTTTCTTCTCTGAACTTGAACCTCATCATCGCAGTCAACTCCTCTCTGCATCTCAAGTCTGTCGACATACGCGCTGAGCCGCTGGGCAAACTAGTAACAGTGGAAAAGCCGTCCACATGAAGGTAAGCGGTCAGCTGGTAGCGCAAAAAGAAATAGAAGACGTCTGTAGCGCTGGCTACATAATTTGCGCTCTCCAGAAATGTATACGGTGGTACAGGTGAGCCTGTGTTGGTCACTTCATACTTTAGCGGTGTTGTATTCAGTCCTAAGGCTTGTTCACACCAAAAAATCAAAAATAAATTTACAATGATATATAAATACACATTCTGTAAGACAGATGTTTAGTACAGTAGTTCCACCATTTACAGTGGAAATCACACTCAAATAAACATTCATTAACCAGACCCCCTAGTTTTCGCCATTTCACGATCTCTGAATTCAATGCAAAAGCAACCAAAAGTTGTACATTTTTGCGATCATGCAAAATTCTTAAATTAAACGCAAAGTTTAATTTCAGCTTGTGCAGTAAGCAGATGCAGATGCAGCACTAGTGATTTACATGTAAAGTCAATGCAAAGATGAGATATAGACAGCTGTGGCACGAAATTGCTGTTTTGTGTGTTTGACGTGCGTTAGACTGCAAAAGAAAGTTGGAGCAAACGAAGCAATGGAACAGACAGAGATCTGTTCACAGATAATGGCCACTGGACGTGACCGAATTGAAGGACATTATTTGTGCTTTATATGTATGGCTGGTATTATGATGTGTGTCAAATTAGTTTAACTCTTTCCCTGCAGTTAACGAAAGAAAACGCTTCAATGCCATTAAGGAGTTTTCTGCAGTCCGTGTTTTTGGTGTATTGCGGTAGGGGAAGCCCCAACGCATGTCTTATATGCTACATGATGTCATATTCTTTGGAGAGTGAAATCTGAGAGAAAGTAAGATCATGGATACAAATTAGAGTTATACAAACTTCCTTTGGCTTAATCCCTAATGTTTTAGATCTTGTCTTGACAAGAGACCAAAATAAAGAAGCTTTATTTTTATGATTTGTGTCATTGTCGTTGTTTCAGATTTCACACCTAACATAGTAGGTTACCTAATATGGTAAATAATATATATATAT